>JABUQX010044167.1:0-12500 GCA_015478945.1 Trachelipus rathkii | reverse complement strand
GCTTGAACGATTGCACAAATGATTTTGCAGACATGTCAGGGATCAAATCTAAATACACACAACGAATGTTGAGACAAGTGTACAACAATATGTACATTTTTTGTGGTTGATTTGAACCTTTGACTTTGACAAAGAAATGTTTAGTATAGTCAACACCTACACTAGTGAAAGGACGATAAAAGTTAACTTGAACTTTTGTGAAATTTGTGAACTTTGGATATTGAAAGGAAAAGCTGTTGTACTTTTTGCAGATGACACATTCCGACAGTATTTTTCTTATCGTGTGTCGAGCTGATGTAATCCAATAACCTTTTAAGCGGATACATGTAAGGGTTGCCTGAATGCCAAGGTGTTTACAGGCAACATGCGCATCTTTAATGATGAGAAAGGTCAGATGATGTGATTTACTAAGAACTACAGGATTCACCACCTCAAAACAATAATAATTAGTCCGAGATAGACGGCCCTTACTTCTGATGAGCCCTGAGTCATCTAAAAAGAGGTTGAGACGAGAAACCAAATCAGGTGGTGCTTTAGCAGAAGCAGGGTTCGACTTAACATCATTAAGAAACCGAAGTTCAACAGAAAAGCTTTCCTGCTGCATAACTTTTAACAAGAAAAGTCTAGCTTTTCTGTCACATTCGATTGAGGAAAGAGTTGATACACCGAATTTGAAAAGAAGAGAACATACTCTTAACAATGTTGACAAAGAAGAATATCGTGAAATGTTGATGATAGGAGGAGGTGGGGCCTGTATGACCATAAATGTTGAAGAAGGGTCCACCATTCCTCCCCCCGAACTGCTGAAATTGGGCCAGTAAACCTGATCGTAGCGGAGCCAGTTCGGACCAAATTTCCAAAGGCTTAGTTTTTTGACAAACTCTCGATGTGATAATCCTCGAGTTATCAAGTCGGCAGGGTTTTCATCCGTTTTAACGTAGTGAAAAGAGATAGGCAGTAAATTGTCATCTCTCATGGAGGAGACCATGCTCTTGATATCTTGGATTCTATTTTTGACGAAAATTTGTTTTGTTTTGCTACCTCCTCCCGCTACCCATGCTAGGACGATTTGGGAATCCGAGAAGATGTTGACAGCCTTGAATTCAACCTCTGTTAATCCCGTCAATATTTGTGGAAGGCACTTAAGAGCCAAATAGACTGATAATAGCTCGAGACAAGGAAGTGTTTTTCCTCTGAGAGGAGCCACCTTAGATTTTGCCCACAATAGTGACGGGACAGTTTCTGAACCGGTGACGTAAACTGCGAACCCATAACATTGTGAACTTGCGTCACAAAAGATGTTGAGAGTTGAATTTGCTGATGCTTCAAAGCAGAAGCGTTGAAAAGATAAGTTTTTGAGGTCGTCGAGATCAGCACGAAGTTTCTCCCAATCTTCTTTTATATCCTGGTCAATGGAGTCATCCCAACTCATTTCTTTCTCCCATGTCCGCCTCATCAACAGACGTCCCCTTAAAGTTACAGGAAGGAAAAAGGAAAGAGGATCAAAGATTTTGTTTACTTGGGAGAGAAGATCTCGTTTTGATTCGACTGAGGTAAGGTCAAAGTCTGCTAATCTAAGGGTATCATTTTCGGGATGATAAAGATACCCCAAGACTTTTTCCTCATCACAATTATGAGAGGAAAGCATCTGATCGTCTTTGATTTGAGCTTTTAGATCAGGGTGGTTGGTGTTCCAGGAACACAAGTTGAACCCACCCTCCTTCATCCTTTCTACTGAGGCTGAATAGATGTCTCTCAAAACATCAGGGGATGAATGAGTGTAGATAAAATTATCCACATACAAGTTATTGACCAGAAGCCGAGAGACCAGATCGAATGAATATTTGCTTTTAATATGATGTCTTATTACGGCTCCTAAGATAAAAGGGGATACCGCAAGGCCAAAAATGATTGTCGCGTACCTATAAGTAACAAGTCTGCCATCTTCTTCCCAGAAGAAACAAAACTTGTTACGATCGCTTTCAAGTTTAAGATAGATCTGAAGAAAGGCTTTCGAGATGTCAGCGACAACCACATATTTGTTGGTCCTAAAGGAAAGAAGGAGACGAAGTAAGGAACCAACAAGTCGATTGACCTGGGGTAACAGGCTTATTAAGAGGAAGTGAGCGCTTTTGTTGGTAAGGCTACAATTGCAACACAGGCCTGATTTTAGTAGAAACCTGATCAGACATTTTATTACAGGCCTGTGGGGAATCCATATGTAACGATCGAACTCCCTCGGATCAACAGAGATGATTTCGATGATGCCACATCTCAGCTGTTCCTTAAAAACATCAGTGTAGGCCTTATCAAGACCTTGATTGCTGAGACGATTTTTAACTCGTCTAAGCGTACTCAAAGCAATACGATAATTTGAAGGAACCTGATGCACTAATTCTGGGATCCATGGGATTTCAATATGGTATTTTCCATCGATAAATTGAATTGCATTGTGGAATTTAGAGATAAATTCCTTATCGATGGTACCATAATCCTTCTCCTCCTGAATACCCAAAGACTCCAAGCTGTACAGATATTCCAAACCCAGGTCGGCACTTATTTCATTTGAAGAAATGCTAAGAACGTCCGGGTAAGTAGGATGAGGGTCAATGATCGAGTTGACGAGATTAGGAGAAGCTTGGAATAGGTGTTTTGGCAGCGAGGAGACAGACATGGATAGTCATGAATCCCTCTGATTTGATTGTATATCAAGAGTTGATGTTGAAGTCTGCTTTCTGTATAGAAAGGCTTGTTGATGAGGAAGTAGAAAAGAATTCACTGGGCCGAAAGGAACCAACCCAAAGCAAGTCTGAATGGCACTACCTTCCAAACAATCGATAATTTGGAAGTGTTTCATATGACATAAAGTGTCAGTACCTAAAAGAAGGTCGATGTCATCGACCGAATCCCCATAAGGGCCCACAAAGGACTTGTCAGCCACATTATATTTTAACGAAATGCGACTAATGGCTGATGCTAACCCTTTAACCGCAAACCCAACATCCAAAGAAGGGTCGACCAGAACCGGGGTTCTAAAGAAGGAATTGCAGCAGCAATTTATATCTAGGTCGACTAGGTACGATGTACGTTCTTCTTCTCCGATAAATGTTTTTATAGGATTTCTGATTATAGGTAATTGTTCACAGTTGATTCCGAGTTTAGTAAGCAATTTAGGGCCAGCATATGTTCACTGTGATCCCAAATCTATAAGAGGGCGAATAGGAACTGATTTGTTATTGTGCCTTGCTATTATGGTTATTGTAGGCAGAATATGTGAAGCCGATGATTGCCCAGTATTAATACAAAGATGATTAACATCAGCTTTATTTCCTTCATCAGCATTTTCTTGACGAGAATGCTCCCTGTTTTGATTAGTGGTTCCAGCGGAACAGAGAGTGGCTAGATGTTTTCGGCTCTTACATTTATAGCAAGGATACTTTAAATTGAGTGTTTTAGCCGGGCATGTATCTGCCATGTGCTTTATGCTGGAACAGTTAAAGCACATGTTTAATGCTACACATCTGTCCCTTTTTGATTTAGGGTTTACGTAGACCGTACAGTCAGAGAGGTAATGGTCTCCATTGCACAGCTTACACTTGACTTCCCTATTATTATAAATTCGAATTTGAATTAGAATTTGATTGAGGTTCAGAAGAGAAAGTAGTTCTTTTTAGAGAGCCACTACCTTTTGAAGTGTTGAAAGTATGACTCTTCTGATCAGAGGGTCTCCTCTTCTCCCTTTTGAAGTTCCCTTTGGAAGAAGATGATTTAGTTGATGAGAATGAAGTTGAGGTCTGAGAGGTGCGAAACCTCAGCATTGTTTGAATTGTCTGATTATGCTCCTTAAAAATCAGATTAATTGACGGATATTGTTCCTTAGTCGCCAGCTTCAACTCTCTTAAAAATGAGAGAGGAAGTTTATCAACTAATATATGGCTGATTAATTTGCAGCCAGAACTTTCCTCTGGGAAGAGGTCAACCCCGAGCTCCTTGAGTTCTTTTAGATGAGCCCGAACCTTTAAAATAAAGGATCTGACTGTTTCAAGTTGCTTCCCGTCCAGAGGCGGAGATGAGTCCAGTTCATGGAAAATAGAATCAATAATGAAGGCCTTGTCCAAATAATGTTCTTTTAAAATGGACAAGGCAACTTCATAGTTCTCATCCGTACCCGTCAAATGCTCAATGTCTCTGAGAGCATATCCCTTTAAATGGGACTTGAGATACTGCAACTTAACGGCTTGTGACAAGTCCTTCCTCCCCCATACACATTATTGAACTCCTGCAGGAAGGAACGAAAGGAGTGCTTGTCCTTCTCGCCTGAAAAATCTCCGCATTTTAGGGCTGGGATCTTCAGGCTAAAAGGCTGCATGGGAAAAGACTTTGAGTGGTCACAGCATGTTTTGTTCGAATTTGAAGCTGCTCTCTCATTATCAGAAAGGGCATCAGAAGATCCTCGAGACTTTACTTCATATCCATATTCGACTCTTAACAGTTGAAGAGCTTGAGCCACTTTTATGTGGTAAGCATCAGTGGCGGAAATCTCTTCGTCTAGAAGCGATTGGTCGAACTTGGTGTACTCAGCCCCTATTAATAGGTTTTCAATCAGAGTATCTTGAGTTTTAATGTCCGAGATAATCGAGGTCACCTTGTCGAAAATTGTTTTGATAACAACAGGGTCGATGAGGGTAGGTGACTCTGTATCATCACCTTTTTCAGGAAAATGTTTGCAGCATAGAGTAAGCTTTCTTCTTAAAACACCCCTTTTCATTCGAAGGGGACTCAGCTCACCCTGTAATGTTGCTTTTAAACTAGCTGTGTTTCATCCGAAGAAGACGCAGGTCTTTCATTTGAGAACTCCTCTGTGACCTTTAAGTCTAAATCGTTCAATATATCCATTGTGAATAAATTATATTGTATAGATTATATAGACAACAGGCTACTAAAGCAATCTAAAAAGTTATAAAGCCAATTGAGCACACGTGAGGCAACACAAAGTTAATCGCGCACTTATAAGTTGACTGCGCACACGTGAAGCAACTACAAAGTTAATTGCGCACGAGAAAACAAGCACAAAATCAATTGCGCACGTATAAGTGAACTGCGCACACGTGAAGCAACTGCAAAGTTACTGCGCACATATGAAGTAAACACAAAGTCAATGCGCACGTATAAAGCAACAAAGTCAATTGCGCACGTATAAAGCAAAGTCAATTGCGCACACGAGAGACAAACACAAAGTCTATTACGCACAGTGAAGCAACTACCAAGTCACTGCGCACATATGAAATGAACTGCGCAGATATAGAGTCAATTATGCATGTATAAGTTGACTGCGCACACGAGAAGCAACTACAAAGTCACTGCGCACATACGAAGTAAACACAAAGTCAATTGCGTACGTATAAGTTGACTGCGCACACGTGAAGCAACTGCAAAGTCACTGCGCACATATGAAGTAAACACAAAGTCAATTGCGCACGTATAAAGCAACAAAGTCAATTGCGCACACGAGAGACAAACACAAAGTCTATTGCGCACACGTGAAGCAACTACCAAGTCACTGCGCACATATGAAATGAACTGCGCAGCTATAGAGTCAATTACGCACGTATAAGGTGAACAGCGCAGGTGAGAAAACAAATGCGCACCTCTGAAATGAACTGCGCACGTTTAAATTGAACAAACAGCGCAGGTGTGAAACAAATGCGCACCTCTGAAATGAACTGCGCACGTTTAAAGTGAACAGTGCAGGTGTGAAAACAAATGCGCACTCTTGAAATGAACTGCGCACGTTTAAATTGAACAAACAGCGCAGGTGTGAAACAAATGCGCACTCTTGAAATGAACTGCGCACGTTTAAAATGAACAGCGCAAGGTGTGAAAACAAATGCGCACTCCTGAAATGAACTGCGCACGTTTAAAGTGAACAGCAGGGGTGAGAAACAAATGCGCACCCTTGAAATGAACTACGCACGTTTAAAGTGAACAGCGCAGGTGTGAAAACAAATGCGCACCCTCTGAAATGAACTGCGCACGTTTAAAGTGAACAGCGCAGGTGTGAAAACAAATGCGCACTCTTGAAAAGAACTGCGCACGTTCAAAGTGAACAGCGCAGGTGTGAAATGAAAACGAATGCGCACTTCTGCGCTCGGATGAAGTCGATACACCGCACCGCACCGTTCCGCTCGCACCAGCACTGCACCGCACCGTTTCGCACGCACCAGAACTGCACCGCACCGTTTCGCACGCACCAGAACTGCACCGCACCGTTTCGCACGCACCAGAACTGCACCGCACCGTTCCGCACTGCACCGCACCGCTTCGAACCTCGAACCACTATGCGTTTACAACTCAACACTGCACAATAAAGATTGCTGAAGCAATGCAATATGCAAAACACCTTCGCAACTGCACAATAAAGATTTTATTAAAATGCAATATGCAATATGTTGGTCCGGCGTTTGTGTTTTGAGTAAAGCACAGTGTATAACGAACGAAAGTTGACACAACCGTTTAAATAAATAAGCGAACCCAGGACATCAAAATTCAATATATATATTTGTAAATATATAACCTAGCAAATAAGCACTTTAAATATAGCGAAAAATTTCTTTATGCAAAAAAAATAGCTCGAAATTTACTCACTAGTTACTAAAGGCAATATTAACAAATTATTTATCAAATACGAAGAATTTTAACTCAAAAAATATACGAAAAAAGTTTCAAAATTGCAAAATTTCAAACTTAGCAAAAGAACATATGTCAATATTCAAATGTCAAATATTCAAAATGGCAAGAAATAAACTTGCAAAATTTTAAAGAAATTATTTTACTCAATTGCAATTGCAAAATTTGTAAAGAAACAATTTTCCAAAATATAAAAATTATGTACTATCCTCGTCAAATTTAAAATGAGTCAAATACACATTTTTATGCATAAGTAGTTTGGTTAGCTCTTTAAACTGTGATAAATTTAAATTTAACTTGGTATTACGAAGATGGAGAAATGTACCCTAAAATAATAATGAAAGGAAACAAAAACGACTTACTTTGAATAAAATCAGTAGACGGGTGATGGTAAGTGGTTAATTCGTTGGAAAATTGTTTCTTTTCCACAGTTAGATTGAAATAAGTTTCTTTCAATCAACAGTTAGTTACTGGGTAAACTTCTCTTCACCTACGTAGGACTTGATTAATATACAGATACGACCGATACGAAACCACACAGTTTAAATCACAATTTAATTTGAATAGTTAACACTTGAAAGCCACAAATGAATTTTGATCAAGAAATTAAGACTTATTTACTCATAACGACGATACAAAAGGGCAAAAGACAGATTCACAAACGGTATTCTATTCACAAAGGCAAAAAGGCAAAGACCTTGATTTAAGCAAATTTTTTACCGAGTGGAATTTTTATTTGTTCATGTTCCTTTCAATTCTAAAGGAAACATTTCTCCATTTATAGCTAAAAACAAATGAATAATGAAAAACGCAATTAGCATTAATTCAGTAATTACCACTTTGAACATTTGACAAATAATTAAAAGTGAGAGTGTGACTTAATATTTGAGATACTAAAGATTAAATTCCAAAAATAAAATGTCTTTGTATTATATATATATATATATATATATATGTATATATATATATATATATATATTATAATATATATATATATATATATATATATATATATATATATATATATATATAATATTGTTGATTATTTATAATATATATATAATACTATATATATTATATTATATATAGATTATAATATATATATATATATATTATATATAATATAATTATAATAATATATATTAATATATATATATTATATATATGTATTATATATATATATATATATATATATATATAAAAATATTTCGTAATGATAAGTTGCACTGCATCGTGGTTTATAAATATATTAAGATAAAAATTAGAGAGTCCTCTTCTTAAAAACTCAGACTCTATAGTTAAATAAAACAATTAATTAAAAACCACTTTAAAAAACTTTAATTGAAATGAAAATTACTAATAGTTGACGTTTCGGGACCTAAAACAACTCGGTCCCCTCCTCAGAACTAAAACTAATTTCTAAAAAGAATTTAACAATATTAAAATTACTATAAAAACACAGTATAAAAAAGTTACAGAGAAAATTATAGGGTGGCGTTTCATTCTCTTTCTTCTTATTCATTACTTATTCAATATTAACGATTCACTCTTATCTTTTATGAATTTTTTGGTAATAGAATCAAAATTGAAAAAACCCTCGGACAAATTAAAATTATTTCTTGTTGATATAAAAAATGATTCTATCATCTGATTTAAGTTTTTATCTTTGGACCGGAATAAAAAATATGCTCCATCCCAATTCATAACATGGTCTTCACGGGTCATGTGTCCAAAAACTGCGCTGCTTCGATTCCCTCTTCTTACTCCTCCCTTGTGCTGGTCGATTCTAATTTTCAAGGACTTTAGCGTTTCTCCATAATATGATTCATTGCACATATCACACGGAATATGATAAACACCTCCCATAGCCTCTCTTTTTGTAGTATTGTTAATGACTAAGATGCGTGAGAGAGTCTCAGGGAAATTAAAGATCAAATTAATGTTAAATAAATGCTTAAGCATAAACTTAAGATCCAGAAGAGGCGGAGAAAACGGTACCACTTTGATATTTTCCAAATCAGGAGGAGAGTGTTCATTCAATCCCAGGAAGCTGGAATATGCTTGTTTATGTTTTCTTTTAATAAGATGTTGGGGATAGGCTAATTTCGCGAAAGTTTGAAATATAAAATTAATTTCTTGTTGTAAAAATTGGGGGTCACAATAATGAAAAGCCCTAAGGAACATATTAAACATTATATTATTTTTAATATAAGGGGGATGATAAGAGTAATAATGGAGAAGTTGATTTTTTTGAGTTGGCTTACGATATACTTTATAGGTTAAATGAGTTCCTGTTTGGGTAATTAATAGATCCAGAAAAGGTATGTGTTCATTTATCTGGCTTTCGAAAGTAAACGTGATAGAAGGAGTTAGATCGTTGATTTGCAGAAGAAATTGATTTATTGGGAAAGACTTAGGTATAATAGCAAATATGTCATCAACATATCTCTTCCACAAGTAGACTTGCGAAAATAGGGGGGTAAGTGGAAGAAGCCTGGTTTCATAAAACTCCATATAAATGTTAGCAATGATGGGGCTTAAGCTTCCTCCCATGCTGGCTCCAAAAATTTGTCGATAAAATTCATTTCGAAATGAAAACACATTTTGTGCCATGCATATTTGCAAGCAGCTAATAAAGTTTGAAATAGAAATGGGGATCATATGTGGCAATAGGAACTCGGACAGATACTCTAAAACATGAGGAATAGGGACATTAGTAAATAAGCTCGTAACATCGAAGCTGACCAGACAATGGTCGTGTGGAACAATTCTCCCCACCTCCTCAATAAAATTTCTTGCATTTAAAACATGAGAAGGAGAAACTTTTCCCAATAATGGAGAAAGAAAGGAAGCCAACCATTTACTGAGTTTAGAAAACACATCTCCGCGGGACGAAATGATTGGTCTGATTGGGATTCCTTCCTTGTGTAATTTAGGGATGCCGTATAAATACGGAAGCACAGGATTAGAGACTGAAACCTTTTTAAAAACTTCTGTTGGTATTAAAGGTTTGATATGTCTATTAAATACATAAACCTGCGAATTAGATGGATCAGAACTCAACTTCTCATAAACGTTCGTATCATCCAACAAGTTTTGAACTTTGGCGACGTAGTCTCTAAAATTTAAGATGACAACTCCAGCACCTTTATCTGCCTTACGTATAATGATTTCTTTATTCTTTTTAAGTGAGGATATAGCAGTGACAAATCTGCGAGGAAGAAAAGTATTTATTTTGGTTAACTTATTCACAATAAGTGGAAGTAAGTTTTTATGTGAACTAAAAGCAGACAGAGTTTTTAATTGGTTATAATGGGAAATTCCAATAGAGAAGCCGAGTCCGTATCCCAAAATTTGTGCTTCAAAAATACCAAGCTGGTAATCGGAAAGATTAGTAATGTTTAAAGGATTGGAGAAACGCGTCCAAGGCGAATCTAAACACAAGTTAAAAAGTTTATGTTGTAAATGTGCGCGGTAGGTATAATTACCTCTCTCGATACTTCGATTAATCAAAAAGATACCTCTATTAAATACTTCCGCGGGTAGATTGCGTTGCAATATTTTATATTGGTTATTACACACATGGAACAAATAATTACATTCTCTTTTTATTGTTGCTAAACGATTTCTTATTAGTAAGGAGTAAACTTTTGGAAATGGTGTGCCTTCAAAATTGATGTAATTATTTATTTTGAAAGAATTCGGAATAACTTTTTCAGCTAAGCAATCATGTAAAAAAGCACTTGCTAATTTTCTTCTAGACGCCACTCTTTTCTTTTCTTCGTAAATGTTAAAATGTATCTGACTATTTGGAAAGAAATCAAAAATATTTCGTAATGATAAGTTGCACTGCATCGTGGTTTATAAATATATTAAGATAAAAATTAGAGAGTCCTCTTCTTAAAAACTCAGACTCTATAGTTAAATAAAACAATTAATTAAAAACCACTTTAAAAAAACTTTAATGAAATTACTAATAGTTGACATATGCATGGCACAAAATGTGTTTTCATTTCGAAATGAATTTTATCGACAAATTTTTGGAGCCAGCATGGGAGGAAGCTTAAGCCCCATCATTGCTAACATTTATATGGAGTTTTATGAAACCAGGCTTCTTCCACTTACCCCCCTATTTTCGCAAGTCTACTTGTGGAAGAGATATGTTGATGACATATTTGCTATTATACCTAAGTCTTTCCCAATAAATCAATTTCTTCTGCAAATCAACGATCTAACTCCTTCTATCACGTTTACTTTCGAAAGCCAGATAAATGAGCACATACCTTTTCTGGATCTATTAATTACCCAAACAGGAACTCATTTAACCTATAAAGTATATCGTAAGCCAACAAAAAAATCACTTTCATTACTCTTATCATCCCCCTTATATTAAAAATAACATAATGTTTAATATGTTCCTTAGGGCTTTTCATTATTGTGACCCCCAATTTTTACAACAAGAAATTAATTTTATATTTCAAACTTTCGCGAAATTAGCCTATCCCCAACATCTTATTAAAAGAAAACATAAACAAGCATATTCCAGTTTCCTGGGATTGAAGGAAAACTCTCCTCCTGATTTGGAAAATATCAAAGTGGTACCGTTTTCTCCGCCTCTTCTGGATCTTAAGTTTATGCTTAAGCATTTATTTAACATTAATTTGATCTTTAATTTCCCTGAGACTCTCTCACGCATCTTAGTCATTAACAATACTACAAAAAGAGAGGCTATGGGAGGTGTTTATCATATTCCGTGTGATATGTGCAATGAATCATATTATGGAGAAACGCTAAAGTCCTTGAAAATTAGAATCGACCAGCACAAGGGAGGAGGAGTAAGAAGAGGGAATCAAAGCAGCGCATTTTTTGGACACATGACCCGTGAAGACCATGTTATGAATTGGGATGGAGCATATTTTTTATTCCGGTCCAAAGATAAAAACTTAAATCAGATGATAGAATCATTTTTTATATCAACAAGAAATAATTTTAATTTGTCCGAGGGTTTTTTCAATTTTGATTCCATTACCAAAAAATTCATAAAAGATAAGAGTGAATCGTTAATATTGAATAAGTAATGAATAAGAGGAAAGAGAACGAGACGCCACCCTATAATTTTCTCTGTAACCTTTTTATACTGGTTTTTACTGTAATTTTTAAAATTGTTAACATTATTTTTAGAAATTAGTTTTTAGTTCTGAGGAGGGGATCGAGCTGTTTTAGGTCCCGAAACGTCAACTATTAGTAATTTTCATTTCATTAAAGTTTTTTTTAAAGTGGTTTTTAATTAATTGTTTTATTTAACTATAGAGTCTGAGTTTTAAGAAGAGGACTCTCTAATTTTATCTTAAAATATTTATATATATATATATAAATATATATATATATATATATATATATATATATTATTATATATATATATATAATTATATATATATATATATATATATATAATATATATATATATATATATATATATATATTATATATATATATATATATATTCAATGAAAAAATCTCTATTTTAATTTACTTTATTTCTTGCTACTGGAATCTTATTAACATAATATAGGTTCTTATTTCTGTTAGAACAGTTTAATTTAGAATTCAATCTATGATCCAAAAGGAGACTTCATATTCTTGAAATGAAATTAATAAAAATTTTTATTTCTGAAGTGAATATTCAAATCAGAACAGTATTCAGATTAGGTCTCAAATTTTTATGGCATATTTTTACTTTCTTCAGAATAATGAACTGTTTTAAGCTCATCACACACACACACACAACACACACACAACACACACACACACAT
>JABUQX010044166.1:20000-23501 GCA_015478945.1 Trachelipus rathkii | reverse complement strand
CTTTCACTCTCCACTGACTCACTCCAATCTTTTCTACTCGTAGAAGACTTTTCTCATCTTCCATTCTCACTCATTCTCTACTATCTAACACTCTCACTGACTCTCTCCCATTTTTCGTTCTCACATACTCTCTCATCTTCCATTCTAACTAATTTTCTCCCATCTTCCACCCCCACTGACTCTCTCCTATCATCCACTCTCACACGGAGAGCTTGAAATTGTGCAAAGGAAGTTGACAAAATAGATAATGGAGTGAGTTCCAGACTTTACCAATAGGGTACATGTAAGATTGAGCATAGCAGTTAGGTCTGGGGAAGAAAGTTGGATGGAGAAAGGATGAGACTTCCTGGAATGCAAGTTGCAGGAACTCTCCTTAAAGAGGTATGTACATGACTGGATATACATGACACTTTATTAAGGCTAGCAATATGTATAGAACCACCACATATATGTGATTCATACTCTGTTCAAGGACGCGAACAGCACCCATATGCAGAGCTAGCAACTTGGGTGGAAAAAAGAAGTTCCGAAGGCGCTTCAATTTTTTAGAAACTTGTTCGATAGAACATAATTTGGTCCTTCTAAGAAAGATGACGAGAAAAGAAAATTTCAAGAGTAGTAAGAACAGAAAAAGGTTAGAGTTGTGTTTTAAAAGTAGATATTATAGATCTCTGGAAGATTATGTAAAGTAGATAGATGAAGAATCTGAATAATCGATGTATTGAAAACAACCATATCTCCTTTAACACAACTATATAGGTACGATAAATATGCAGAGGTCCTTTTGCTTTAAGGCTAAAATCCTAGCATTATATAATTGTTGTTGAATGAGTCATTTTTCAAATTGGAAGGAGTAATGAAGAGTGGTAGAGTATCAAACCTAGAGGAAGAGAAGACACAGTAGGAGATACATTATTGATGCAAAATAAAAAAGAATAGTTGGGATAGAACAAAACCCTGAGGAACACAACTATGGATGGATTTAAATGATAAATGGTGGTTATCTACAATACCAGCTACAGAACAACTGGAACAGAAGACTGAATGTTTCAAAGTGACAGGATAAATACCGAAGGTGCTAAGTTTAGAAAATTAAAGCTTTGTGCGAAAGTTTATCGAAGAACCCCATATCTCACCACAGAAAAAGATTCACTTGAAGTGCAGAAGTAGCGAAGGACCAAGAGTCGGAGAAGAAATTGAAAAAAAATCACTAGTAGAGCGTTCTTACAGAAGACATATTGCAGTCAGAGATAAGATAGAAGATTTAAGATGTGCCTTCAAGAATCTTCTTGTTAAGAAGTAGATTTCGAAAACTTTAGGAAGACAAAAGCTTAAAGTGATAGGGTAATTGTGTAGATTGGTTGACTGGGTTCCGCTTCTTCAGGTATATGCTAGATGATATGAATTCGTTCCGGCAGCAGGGGAAAAGGCTGAAGTTGATAGGCAGTGAGAAAATAGTTACCAAGTAGGTATAGGAACCGACCGGCCCCGGCCGCCGGCCCCGGCAACCCCGCGCCATTTTAGCGACCCCGCCCCGGCAAAAATCAGGGAAAAACCGGGTTTCTACCGGGTTACCTGTAAAGTTACACTAAATAATAGAGGGTAAATCAAAAAAATAAAAAAAAATATCTTTAATTTTTTTACTCCTTTGTTATAAATTGATGCAAAATATATAAACATACCTAAATTATAATCAATTTTTTATTTACTATGATTTAAAATTAAAATTGAGGCCAAATTATAATTTTCCGAGTTTTTAACATAACAATAATCGAAATTTTGTATATCAAACGAATTCGGAAAAGGAAATAAATATAATTGTTAAAATATTAATGTATTTATTTATTTAATGTAAATATCTTCAAGAAAATCAAATATTTTCCGAAATCTCTTTTCAAAATTATTTATTTAAATTAAATTAATATATATAATATATAATATATATTATATATAATATATATATATATATATATATATATATATTATTATATATATATATATATATATATATATATATATATATATATATATATATATATATATATATAATATATTTTATATATATATATAGATATATATATATATGTATGTTTTTATCTATATATATATAGATATATAATATATATATATATATATAACATATATATATATATATATAATATAATTATATATATATAGTAATATATTCTTGACCTCTTACCACTCACAGGGCGCGCCCTTTTCAAGGAGGGGGCAGAAGATAAAACATAGAAAACCCACCCAATTCCCAACTTAACGCAAATCTCTCAGGTGAGCGCAGACGTGGGCTTTAAAGAGGGGAAGATTAAATACAGTTGGAAAAACAGGAGGAGGCAAGGAGTTCCACAGAACAGAAGTAGCTGGAAAGAAAGAGGCACCACGACGAACAAGTCTGGGGTTTTCAATACTCACGCAACACTCATGCGAGAGCAAGGCACCCCTTGTGATACGAGGGCGACGCAAGGGTGGTGGAATGCGAGAGGTCAGCTCCCCCGAGCACTTGCCACCGTAGTACCTATAGAAAAGAGAGAGAGAGCGCCAACGTCACGTCGCAGAGATAGAGGGTCAAGGGAGTTTGAAAGACGGAGACAGTTTATCAGTCTCTTAGCTTTAGACTCAACCCTATCCAATAGAAGGGTGGAGCCGGAGCCCCCCAGATGTGAGAACAGTACTCCATACAAGGGCGAATAAGGCCCTTATATAACTGGAGTAACTGTTCAGAGGAAAAAAAATTCCCGCAACCTGAACAGAACTCCCAGCTTCTTTGAGGCCACCTTAGCAACCATTGTAATATGAGGTTCCAAAGACCCAGATTGTTGTGTATTTGAGACCAAGAATGTTATGTATTTCAAGGAGACGTTAGAGCCGTCGAGAAAAAGCAAGTTGAGGTGTTTTTGAGAGGGAGAGATATTAAAGAAGGTAAGTTTTTAAAGAGTTAAACTTACAAAGTAGAGGCGATTACAGAGGGAAGCGCATCCAGATGGGCAAGAATAGAATCAGAAAGCAGAAGACGAGAGGCAGAGCAGATTTGAAATAAGTAGAAGAATGGAGAGTTGAGTTATCGGCATAAGAGTGAACAGAGTTAGAAGTACAGCTGAGGAGATCGTTGATGAAAAGTAAGAATAAAGTTGGAGATAAAACAGAACCTTGAGGAACACTACAATTAACAGGAAAGGAAGAAGAGGACGTCCATCAACGAGTGCCGATATGGACGATCGGAGAGAAAGCTAGACATGTAGTAAGCAAAGAAAGAGAAACCCAAGGAAGGAGCTTCGAGATAGCGACGCATGCCATACTCGGTCAAGAAGCTTTGTATATGCTCAAGCGCCACCACGCAAGGACTCCCCATAGTTCCCTAAGGCAGAAGACCATAAATCAGTTAAATAGGAAAGTATGTCACAGTGACCTCGAACGCCCATCGAAATACTGATGATCTGAAAGAAAGGAATGAGACTCCAGATGATCCAGGAGAGTTGAGAAGTT
>JABUQX010044166.1:0-10000 GCA_015478945.1 Trachelipus rathkii | reverse complement strand
TTTTATGGATCTTGCCGAACATCCAGGCGATTGATTTAAATAATAGGAAAAGCCCCGCTTATGGCCACGCCCCAGACTGTTCATCACTGGTGCTAGCAATGCCCATCCTGATAGCGGTCAATAACACTTCGATGAAAATAGCTGACATCTTAAATAAAGAAACATGATTATACAAAGCCTTATGGAGCAGGACTGTTCGAGATACCTTGTATATGCTTAATAAAATTAAGAAATTTGGTTATCTCCTTTCCATCTTAGGGAAAAATATACTATGCCACGTAATTCACCCCCACTTACTGTACTGTGCTTCCAACTTACGGTACCCAAGTTAGACTCAGTTAATCCACCCCTGGAATTGTAATATCTCAAAATACAGCGATTATTTCGCCTCGGATTAGCCAATCAGGCAAGAGACTTTTGCAGCTCATACACACATGGAAACTCAGTGTATGATATCAAAAACCTCAAAAAGATATTTGCAGTTTTAAGACTGTCAAATATTCTATCACTCCATAGAAAGAGATAGTTACATATGAAGAATCATCCATAACAACGCATGTGAAAATCTATATTATCAACGTTAGTTCAAACGAAATAAAAAAAATGCTGCGAATGCAAATCAAATAAAAATCTAAGAAATATTATACTTTACATGGTAAACCCACCCCTTCTGTAGACTATAAAAAGGCCACTCATAGTGTCAGCTACAAGGCATGCTAAACTTTACAACTCAAGCCACAAGACTGTATCAAAACCCGAAAAACTCCTATCACCAAATCTTTTGCTAAGTAAAAGAATAAAGAACTGCAATACATCATCGATATCGCTGAAGACTAAGTTAGTAATTTAACCTACGTAAAAGCAAGCGTTCTAAGCGGATCATATTTTATTATATATTATTAATTATTATTATTAATTAATTATTTTATTATTTATTATTATTATGATTATTATTATATATTATTATTATTTTATTTATTATTTTAATTATTATTAATTATTATCATTGTTTTGATATATTTTATTATTATTATTATATTAAATGTATTATTATTATTATTACTGGTGATTTATTTTCTGATTATTTATTATTATATTATTATATATTATTATTATTATTATTTATGTAAATTATTTATGTATATAATTAATGATAACTATGTAGGTAGGTTGTAATTATATTGTGGATTGTATTCATTATTATTGTAAGTTGGTTTACTTTTATTATTATTATTATTTATAATTATTATTTATTATCTCATTTCATTATTAGTATTATTATTTGAGTTTATTTCATATATTATTAATTATTAGTATTATAATTATTATTTAAATACTCACTATTTATTTAAATCATTAATTAATTATAATTAATTATTGTATAATTAATTATTTTTATTATTACTTCACTATTATTTTTATTATTTTTGTATATATTATTCATTATTATTATTTAGTTAATTTTTATATTATTATTCTTAGTTAATTATCATTAATATTATTCATTATTTGTATTATTATTTAGTTATTTTATATTTATTATTATATATTTAGTATTAATGTTATTATTATTCCTCATTAAATTTATAACAATATTATGGATATAATTCGAGTACTTATTTTCTTTACTTTCAATATTATTTAAACCCTGTATTATTATTATTGATTATTTTATTATATTATTATTATTTATATATTATTATATTATTATTATTATTATTATTATTATATTATTATTATTATTATATTATTATATTATATTATTTAGTTTTTATGACAGTATTATTATTAATTATTTATTTATTATTATATTTATTATTATTATTATATTATTATTGCTTATTATTAATTATATTTATATATATTATTATTGGTAGTTAATTATTATATATTTTAATAATATTATTATTATTATGATAATCTTAATATTATTTTCTTATTATATTATTATTATGTATTATTCCTATTATTTATATATTATTATTATTATTTTATTATTATTATTATTATTATATTGTAGTATTTATATTATCATTATTACTATTATTTTTATTATTGTATAGTATTATTACTGTAATTTATTTTCATTTTCACCATTAGTAATTATTTTTGTTGATATTATTATCCTTAATTTTATTATTATTATTATTGTTGTAAGTAGTATTATTTAGCAGCGGTATATAGAGGTGGTATTAGTGTGTGTATTGACTTAATTTACTATTACTTATTATTATTGTTTATTAATGATAATTAATTATTATGATGATTATTATTATATTATTATTTTATTTTTATTAATTTATTATTATTATATGTTATATTATTATTATTCTTATTTATTTTAGATTTTATTTGGTTTAATTTACCCAAAAATGTTATAAGTAAATGTTATAAATGTTATAAATGTTATAAATTTGAAATTTTTTCCGTAAAGGTAAATTATTATAATAATTATTATATATTATTATTATATTTATGTTATTAGAAATATTATTATTAAGTATTATTATTATTATTATTATTATTATTATATTGTATTATTATTATTATTATTATATTAGTATTATTAGTATATTATTATTATTTATTATTATTATTATTATTATTATTATTATTATTATTAATAATTATTATTATTATATTATTATTATTATTATTATTATTATTATTATATATTATTAATTATAGGACACAAAACTTTGCTGCTGAGGTCGATGGCAATCGTCCATGTGCCTCGTCGGAGCCTACCTGTACCAGTCTCCCGGAAACGCCCTGCTTTCTGTTTCGCCGTAGGGGAACACCAAAGTCCCTCTTAACGGTTTGCGAGAGTCCGTTCAACGGTGGATCTTCTACGACAGGACATCCTTACTCGCTGCTTATCGGGCCGCGGACTTCTTGAAGCAGAAGGATCCCGTTTGTACTGGGGGGACGTGTCTCTGTCCTGCCTAAAACGGGCTCGCCGCGCTGACAACCCGCGTGCCGATCTCGGGCCAGTGGTCCGCCCTCTGCCCGTTCTGATAATTTACTACTTACTCCGCCTAAAGCCCCCTTCGCTTCTGCACTATTCAAGCGATTCTGAAACTTTTTCAGCCACGAATAGCGACTCTTCGGACTACTCTTCTTCCGTGGGGTGGTCACGTGCTGACACTTGTTGTCACCAACGATGAGGTCCGAGGAAGGTATCGTTGACACCTCGCCCGCCTCGCAGTTCCTTCGTGGGTTAGACGTGCACCGCTTCGAAAGTGGTGTGATCTTGTGTGGCTGCTGGTGGATGCAGGAGGATGGAGGAGTCTTCCCTCCCTGCCTCTTCCCCTCCACCCCCTTTGACTTCGGTCCCGTCGACGGAGCCTTCTGGCTCTCCTCGAGCGCGGACCGCTTCCGGGATTTTAACTGCTGACGCCATACCCTTGTCATCCATGTGTCTCACTCTCACGCCGCCGCACCATTTCCTACTGTCATTCCTCTTCCATCTTCCCCAGCCGCCTTTGTTAGGGCGCCTCCTGGCAAGGCGAGACGCGTCCCCCTTCCCGGCTTGCTAAGAAGTCTGGCAGGGGTGCCGTCTGAGGGGAGGGATGTTCGAAATGTGGAGTTGACGGTTGGCGGCGCACTCAGGTTGGCGAAGCCCTTACTCCTTATCAAGTGCAGGAACCCCTTCTTCGTAAACAGGGAGGGTCCACACAAATATCCCCTGCTGAGCGGTGATCTTGGCCTCTCCTCCGGGTTTTGAAGGTTCCTGTCGCGGTGGTCGTCCAGACGGGCTCACGGGGACCTTCCGCCTTAACCTCTGAGGAAGACTGGCCAATCCGAGCAATGCCAATCTGTGACCTAATTTGCACGGATCGTCGCGCTGCCCGGCTGACCATTTGATTTATTTGCGTTTATGCGCATCTTCGCACTCCAATGGACCGTGCCGCGGATACTTTCGCTAATTACGAAGAGCCTGAGGTGCGTTCTGTCGATCATCAGCCCTTGGCTGTTTTGTTTACAGGAGTTGCAACTTCGTGACCGTGACTTTTGCAACTTCAAGGTACAGAGAGCCCCTTATTTTCCTGAATGCTCCGGAACTTAAGCGACAGTACCTGGTGAGTAGGCAGAGCGGATCGGCTGCTGGTCACGACTCCGTCCCAAATACTCCCATTCCACTCTCTTACTCCATGTGCTGACTGTTTTCCGGGTCGGCTCGTTATCCATCTTGACGCGCCGGCTTTACGCTGTGCTCGGTGTACCTGGCGCCCAGCTGTAATTATACCAAGAAGGACCTCGTCGATTTTTTCACGTGTCTCCCACCGCCCATGTTGGTCCTCGGTGACTTTAACCTCCGCCATCCTTTGTGGGGAGACTCTGTTACGTTCCCCAATGCCGATTGGTTGTTGAGTATTTTGCAGGATTTTTCTTTGGGATGTCTCAACACGGGCCTTCCCACCTTTGAACGTTTTGATACAGGCACTTCTTTCTGTGTTGACGTCTCGTTGTGTAATCCATCTCGTCTTAGAATCTTTTTGGGTGGGACCATAGGTCGTTTTTCTCTGTGGTAGTGACCCCTGAACCGCGATATCGTGAGGCTCTTTCCTTCGGCCGCGGCAGTCCGCAGCCCCTCCTTTTTACTGGCTGGCGCTATGACAGGCGGAACTGGTGCTGTCTTTTCACCAGGCCACCTTACTTTTCCATCTTTCCTGCAACTAACGTGTTCTCCGTCGCCGGCGAGTGATTGCCTTCACTACTGTTCAGGAAAGTTGATCCGTCAGGCAATGGAGGCACAAGAAGGAGCAATATAGCCGCCGATTCATCTGAGGACCCGAGGAAATCACAAACCCCCTGGTGGAAACAGGAGATGTGCTCGGGCTAGAATCGTTGAAAAAGCGTAAAGTTGGATAACTGTATAAACAGAACTCGCCACACCTCCAACCTTGATTCTGTTTTAAAGGCTTTCGGCGGCCGCTCCCGGCGTATTAATTCCTCGTACGGGTAGGGTGGAAACAATATTTTCGCACGTCGCTTCCACCGTTAATCTTTACGCCTGTATCAATCGAGTCCATAAAAATGGTGGGCGAAGAGAATTTTCACGAAAACACATGCTGATCCGCCTATTATCCTCGTTACGGCCGCAAACTTCTGATGTCATCTCGTGCTCCCGGGGTGGGTGGGCGAGCGATGTTGGCGTTATCACTTCGCGTCCTGGCTCCAGCGGTCCTTGTTATGCGCTGACACCTTTTCGGTGCCAGTTCGCTTGCGGGTGGCGGTCGTGCTGATTTTTCTGTTCCGCTTGAACAGACCTTCCATACAACCGGCTATTCACCAGGGCCGAGTTCCTAGACGCCCTCATCAAGCTTTGCGGGGATGGAGCACTTGGCCCTGAGGGTGTCTCGTACCAAATGAACTTCATCACCATGCCACTGCTTCGGCTTTTCTCCTCTCTTTATATAATCGAATATGGGTGGAAGGGGTCTTCTTCCCAGTTCGGCCAACGGCTTATACCATCCCCATTTCTAAAATTGGAAAGGACCCTACAATCTTCCGATCAACCAATCGCACAGACCTATTTCAATGACCTGCAATACATTGTAAAGTCTTTCTTCATGTGGATGAGATTGGTCTCTTCCCGTCCCTTAGTTCCTTAACGTTTGGAGCAACTCCATGCATTTTCCGAATACCAATTTGGTTTTCGTCGCCATCGCTCGATCCAGGATCCTCTCCTTCGGTTGGATCACGACTTTCGTGAGTCATTTGCTTCCAAACAAAAATGAACCCTGGCACGGTCTTCTTTGACTCGAAAAAGGCGTATGATAGGCACGTGGGGTTGGGGGTTTTGCGGAGCCTCCACTTCCTTGGGACTTGACGGTCCACTAATCTGTGATTTATCTGTGGAGTGTCCGTTTTTTAGGCTCTCAGTTGTTGGAGCCCGTGACCTCGCGGATATATATCGCTGGACGAAGGGGTGCCGCAGGGTAGTGTACTGAGCGTGTTGCTTTCGCTATTGGTTTCAATGGTGTTATCGATTCCATCCCGACGTCAGTGCGCTGCTACCATCTATGTGACGATCTTGCCCGTTGTACATTCTGGAGCGTAAACTTCCTTGTATGAACGTCAACTTCAGGTTGCCATCCGAAGGGTTTCCTCCTGGTTAGCTTTCTGCGCCGTGGCTTACATTCTCACGTCGAAAAACTTACAGCCGTGCTTTCCGGAAAATTCCTCGTCGTAGGGGTCGCCTACAATTGCCCCAATGTTACGTCTCTATGGCTCCCCTATTCCATGGTGGAGCCGAGGTGCGGTTCTGCGGCTCCCTGTTGCTCCATGGCGCCTCACTACCTTCGCTTCATATTGAACTCTCCTCAAGCTAATTGCCGCCGTTCCTTTGGGATCTCTTACGGCACCTACTCCGGATAGACTTGGTGGTGCGGAACAAGAAAAAAACCATACGCTCCACCTTTACATCTATGCTGCGTGCGGGCTAAAACTGGACTATGGTCTGTGGCGATTAACCAGACCTTCCAGTCCTAACCTCCGCCTTCTTGACCCCATTCAGACTGAAGGTCTGAGAATTGCCACGGGAACGGGTGCATTCCGTTCCTCTCCGAGGGAAAGCCTGCGACGGTGGAGGCGGGTTCGGAGTCCGAGGCAACGGGGTGGGGTAGTGAAGGAGGTAGTGTGATGCCAATACTCCCTGCGGATGGAAGCAGCTCATGTGCTCGCTGTTTATCCGTCTTCAGGTTCCTACCTTCGTCGGCCTTGACACCTATACTAGAGCGTGTCCGTCACAACCCTTCTTATGCCATTTGCTGGGGTTGTTACTTCCATCTTCGGCTTTCCTCGGATCCTTCCTCAGCGGGAGCGCGGTCATGCAATCTTGATTTACCTCTCACCCGTCGCAGTTGAAGGCGATTGCTCCGCACCCTGCTCTCTGCCAGTGGGATCCATGGATGCGTTGAATTAAGACGTCAGGAGTGGGCACGAGCCGTGGGCGGTGTTGAGTATTCGGCGTATGATTTCTTCACGCGGTAGGATCCATATAAGCTGACTATTATAGCGGTTTAATCGACCGATGGTTTCAAAGACGAGGAAGGGGTAGGGGGCTTCAGCTGTGTTTCCGGACATCACTGTATTCCAATACCCTTCCACCCTATTTGTCTGTTTTTTTCAGCTGAACTAATAGCAATGTCCATTGCGGTGAACAGGATCAGTACCTTTCGCCCGTGGGCTAATGTCGGTATACCATCTATTCGGATTCTCGGAAGCGCTCTCACGCTCGTTGAGCTTGACGGTCAAACTCACCTGTAACCAGGTTGTCTGTGCCATTCGACAGTACCTCTGCTGATGTTAACCCAGAAGAGCCGCACACAGCAGACTACAACATTGAATTTTTCTGTTGAGTTCCTGCTCCCATGGTTAAAAAGTTTGTCTGGCAACGAACGGAGGCGATGGGGAGGCCAAACGGAGAGGCAGGGAACGGCTGCCACACAGGGGTGCGAGTGCCCGTCTAGTGCGCGTTCGGCTGGCCTGCTGTGCCGTCTGGGTCGCGCAATATCCCTGCATACAAGATTTCTTACAAAGCGTCTCTTGCTGTCGGGTGCTTCCGGCTCTGGTAGCAGTCATGTTGGGAGGGAGATGCTCGTGGCGCCAAAACTTCGAATGTCAAACCTCGTCGCGGTTGCCGAGCCGGTACAATGGTCGATTCATTCTGTAGGACGAGTCGCCTCCTGGCGATGGAGGTCCTGGGCTTTGCGTTTGTCAGGGCGCCGACTGCTTCTGCTCATTACAATAACTACTGGTCAGCGCGATGGAAATTTCTGTAGTCTGCGGAGCGCTTCGCCGCCAGAGCGGCCTGCACCGATTTTCGCCTCCTCCAGTGTCCTCTGCATCTGTCGTTTCATCCTTTGTGGAATTGCTCTTTGCCATCCTCGACATTCTGAAGCATAAGTCTTTCCTGACGTGCTAACTAATCCATCTTCAGCATCAGCGCTCAGCACATAAACTTATCCCGAATTCTCTTATCATTTTCGAGCAGTGGAATGCGTGTCGAATTTATATGTATGAGCGTGTCTTATTTCTGAGCACCTAAATAGACATCTTGATAAATCTAATCATCTCAGCCTTTGTTCCTCTTCGTTCGTTAGGGATATTTCTCCCTGTCGTGGAGTTTGTAACACGGTCAGCCGCAGTCTTGTGTGCTGTGGAGATCCCTGTACATCCACCCAAAAAAAAGTGTTCATCTAGATTATTATTAATTATTATTTATAATATTATTATTATTATTATTATTAATTATATTAATTGTAATTATTATTAGAGCAAGCTATAATAAAATTATTTTTAATAATGAATTATTATTATTATTATTATTATTATTCATTAATATTATTATTATTATTATTTTTTATTTATTATTATTATATTTTATTTTATTATTATTATTCATTAGTATTATTTTTATTATTATATTATTATTATTATTATTATGATTATTATATTATTTATTATTATTTTCTTATGTAGTATTTATTATTTATTATTATTATTATATTATTATTATTATTATTATTATTGTATTATAATTAGTTATTAAATTCTTATTATGATGTATTATTAATTATAGTTATTGATTATTATTTTATTATGTTGATATGAAGACTATATTGAATACTGGTTACAGTAATATAACATGTTTTTACTATTTATATCTTTTATTTCTTATAATAAAAAATTAAACAACATGATATATCTGAGAATATATTGATTGTGTATTATTATTATTAATGATTATTTATAATTTATAATTTATATTATTATATTATTATTATTATTATTATTATTAATATTATATATTAATATTATTATTTATTGTTAATTATTATTATTTATTAATTATATTATATTATTATTTATATATCTTATTATTATTATGTATATTATTATTATTCATTCATTATTATTAATTATATATTAATAATTATTATTATTTTATGTTATTATTATTATTATTATTATTATTATTATTAATTATATTATTATATTTATTATTTATTTTTATTATTATTATATCAGTTGTAGTATTATTGTTTGCTTAATTTATTTTTTAAGCTCATTATTGTTCATGTATTTCGGGTTTCAAAGTGGACACAATACTGTTGTTGCAATTAGTAGCACCCATTCACATACTAGGGAAATTAATTTTGGTTATCTATATTTATTATTATTATTATGTTTATGATTATGATTATTTTTATAATTATGAATATTATTTTTATTATTAATATTAATATTAATATTAATAATTAATATTTAATATTTAATTTTAATGTATTATATTAATATTAATATAATTTAATATTAATATTAATTTAATATTAAATATTATTAACTCTAGTATGTAGTACTTTGGATAAATATTAATAATCTTAAATTTTTTAATATACTATCTAATATCTATACTCTAATATTAAATTTATACAGATCTATATTTCATATTAATATTAATATTTAATATTTAATATATAAATATTGAAATAATTGAAATATTCTATATAATATTAATTCTATAAACTGATTTTAGTTTTACGATATTTTAATCTTTTAATTTAATTTTTTAAATATTAATATAATTTATTAATATTAATCATGTAATATTAATTTGATAAATTCTTATATTCGTCGTCTAATATTTGAATTAATACTAATATTAATATTGGTAGATAGGTTAGTATGTTGTAGTAGTACTTAATTAACTATCATCATCTATTATCATTCATCACCATCATTATTTGTAAATCTCTATAATTAGAATCTCTTATAGATTTTAGATATATACTCTTATTTTATACATTATAACCTATACATTATTTAATTTTTCGTATAATTACTATACTTTATTATATCTCATTATTATCATTATTATTATTATTATTCTATTATCTTATTATTATTATTATACTTTATATTTTTTATTGTTATTATCAATTTTTTATTATTAATTTACTTATTTTTAATTATTATAATTACTATATTA
>JABUQX010044164.1:37500-40218 GCA_015478945.1 Trachelipus rathkii | reverse complement strand
CACCCACACCCATAGAAATTTCTTTTTAATTTTATTTATGTACCAAATTTTAAAATATGTATAGAACTATTATAGGTTTTATATTTTGAATTTTAAAATTTAAATAATAGTTATTAATAATAATAATAATAATTTTCTCCGATTCAAAATCATTCAACCTAAAAATAAAAATGATAAAATAAAATTTAATTAATTTTTATTGTCCCATTACCATAATTGATAAAACTAACAAAATATTCAGAAACTTTATACAATGGAGGGATATACTAAGCAAAAAAAAAAACTAATTTTATTACACCAATAAAACTCTAAAACATTCTATGATGTGGACTTTAAAACAAATAAAAAATTTCTAAAGAATATTATCTGACCATAAATTAGAAGTAAAATTATATGAACTCTAATAAACCCCCCACTTGTTTCTTTCTTTTTTATACCTCTTCCCGTGTGCATATGCCGGAGGCCTACCAAATTTCAATGAAGTTGAGGAGAACCAGATTACATGAAAGATTGAGCATAATAGTTAAGTCTGGGATAAGAGAGTTGGGTAAGAGATACAGTGGGGAAAGACAAGTCGTACGAGAACTCCTCTTCTTAAAGGGGGGGGGGGTACTCAACTAGAGAGTTCAGAAGAGCGTTAAAAAATAGAAGAGTGTTGCAACAATTCGACAGCTAGAAAGAAATTGGAGGGAGTTAATGAGAGGAGACTAAATAAGTCGGAGAACCCTTGACTGCACCTTATCAAGGAGAACTGCGTGTGGGACCATCCCAGATATGTGATGAATACTCTCTCTCTCTCTCTCTCTCTCTCTCTCTCTCTCTCTCTCTCTCTCTCTCTCTCTCTCTCTCTCTTCATATATATATATATATATATATATATATATATTATAATATATATAATATAATTATATATATATATATATTATAATATATATATATATATATAATATATATATATATATTATATATACAGTATATAATATATATATATATATATATATTATATATATATATATATTATAATATATATTATATATATATATATATATATATATATATATATATATATATATTATATAATATATATAATATAATAAGATTTGTGTTCAAATTCTTTTTGAATTTTCATTTTTTCAGAATTTTCTTCCTCGATCGTTAGTAAATAGCATTTATAATAATATTTAGTGATAAAAGAATGCATGGCACATGAACATTAGTTTTTGATTTCTCACAACCAGTAACCCAAAATCGTGAGTGCTGAAAAGATAATAAAATACAGCATCAGTACCATAAGTCTAATAAGTCGCTAGAAATTTTTATGTTTTTTTTTTTAAACCATCTGGCAATAAAGACTTTAAATACGAAATTTCAAGACTTCAAAACTTTTATCAAGCTCATTTCTAAACTTTGATTTTAAGTTTTTCTTTTAGTACGGATAATAATTTAAAACATTTCATATAAGTTTCATGATAATCAGCTGCAATCGGCTGATATCGTCGATAAATGATAAATTTCGTCTGTAGACAAATGTTCAATAAATGAAATTTGGAGGAGTATTATATAATATTCAGCTATTATAAAAGCAATGCTTTACCATTGGAAATTAATAAATACAATATTTATAATGGTTTAGCGTATATATATATATATATATATATATATATATATATATATATATATATATATATATATATATTATATATATATATATATATATATATATATATTATATATATATATATATATATAATATATACAGAGATAAGCACCGTCACTCACGGGCAGAGCCCTAATCAATGAGGAGGTGTACTCATTTAACGTCCGAGCAGGACGTAGCCAAGCCCAAGGATAGAAAAGCTCACATTCTCCCACCCGACCAGTTGCGGCCCTGAGACCCTCGCTTGATTTGGCGAGTGTTCTACCACTGAGCTATCGGGCGCTTTTAAATAAATAAATATAAAATACAAAAAAAAAGTTAAAATATACACATATATATTAATATTATTAATATTACTATCATTATCATTACTATAGTCACTATCATTATCATTATTACCATTATAGATTATAATTCATTATCATTAATTCATTAACAATTACTATCTTACCAATCACTTGCCACTAATCATTATGATTATGATTACTATAATTAACATTAACACCACTATCATCATTATTGCTATATTATTATCATCATCACGATCACTATTAATAACACTATCATCAATTAAATAATACTATCAATAATTAAAAATACTATCACTACTAATTATTAATATTATCACTCGATTGTAGAATGTTCCACATCTCTAACAACCATATGATAAGCAGCCCTCTTATTGAGCCAAGAATATATATATATATATATATAATATATATATATATATATATATATATATATATTATATATTATTATATATATATATATATATATATATATATATATATATATATATATATATATATATATATATATATATATAAACAAACTTTGGGTGCAAAAGCACTCAGAAATACCTTTTCGTCGTAGGAGGTTGCTGCAGACTGTCGAGTAAAAGTTCCGTCACCAATCTAATTATAAATGAAGTTATAATTTTCAAAACTAAATAGGTTGAAAAAATTAATTAATATTTTTAAGTGTTTAAAAAATAATTTTTAAATTTCTTTTCCACTTTATTTATGTATGAAATTTTAAAATTTATATGGAACTATTATAGA
>JABUQX010044164.1:32500-35000 GCA_015478945.1 Trachelipus rathkii | reverse complement strand
GTGTGATTGACTTTGAATCCCTGCATTAGTTCACGAGAGCAAGAGTTACCAAATAATGTATTTTATTTTTACGCTTTGGAGAAAATGTTATTTTTTCTTTTTATATCCTTTTTAGGGGGTTCGAGCTGACGGAGGGACAGAAGGGGTCTTCCCCCCGTCGTCCCCGGTAGGCCAAGAAACCCTGACTCTGTCCATCTTTAAGTTTTACCCGTGGGAGTATTCTTAGTGAAAAAAAAAAAGAATCCAACATTTGGCAACTTTGCGCGCTTTCTCGGTACTTCGAGCTCCTTCGCAATTCTCAAAAAACGATAATTTTCATCCAACATTTTTACAATTTAAATTTTTCAGAAAGCGTTATTGTTATTTATTTTACGATTTTTTTCATGATAAAAAAAGCAGATCATTAAAAATTTATCAGTTTCTAGTTAAAACAATAGTCACTACATAAATACCTGGCCTTTGGGTGCTGACCATTATTATATATATATATAATATATATTTATATTATATAATATATATATATATATATATATATATTATTACTATATATATATATATATATATATATATTATATATATATATATATATATATATAGTTTGGAAGGTGGAGAATGGGGACTTAACAAGGGAATAGGAAGCTTTTCTGGAAGGATATATATATATATATATATATATTATATATATATATATATATATATATATATATATATATATATATAATATATATATT
Organism: Trachelipus rathkii; assembly: GCA_015478945.1. Lineage (NCBI taxonomy): Eukaryota > Metazoa > Arthropoda > Malacostraca > Isopoda > Trachelipodidae > Trachelipus > Trachelipus rathkii. Next base: position 34,269 of record JABUQX010044164.1, on the reverse strand, counting down.
AATATATATATTTATATATATATATATATATATATTATATATAATCATATATATATAATAATATATTAGTGCAAAACTGTAGGGATACCGTAAGAGGACCGATATATCGATAGTATCGAAAAAATATCGATGATATTTTTAAAACCGATATATCGATATATCAATATTTTATCCTCGCATCGAATCAACGTAATTTTTTTTAACTAGAAATTTTGAAGCAGTTTTTCATTTTCAAAAATGAATATTTAAAGGAAAGTTTGTGATATTTTTTCAGGCGCTCTTGGATGATGGCACATCTTTACTGACTCAGGAGGAAAGGAGGGAAGGAGGTCAGATGATCATACAAGAGAAGAAGTAGAGGCCTATAGGGGAAGAACAATTTTCACGGAATATATACCTATTTCGTTTTTTACTTTTCAAATTAGATATTTATAAAAGGTAATGAAAGTATCCTATATAATACAGGAAAATCTAGTTTGATGTTATGTTAAATATTAAATTTTTATTTAATCTGAAATTAGAAATGTTTAAGTTTATATCGTGAAGATTTTCTACTTTACAGAACTTTACTTGCCTTTGTAAAATCACCTCCACTGCTAATTCAGGGCCATATTAGTGTTTAACTTATATAAAGTAATATATATATATATATATATATATATATATATATATATATATATATATATATATATATATATATATATATATATATATATATATATATATATATATATATATATATATATATATATATAATATATAAAAAAATATATATATATATATATATATATATAATATAAAATTTATTAAAACAAATTGTTAACTTAGTTGACATAATAACATTAACAAAAAAAAAAAAGTCATAGGAAATTACAAAACCTTTGAACTATTGAAACCCTTCGAATCGGCTACAAAAGAATTATCGGGAGAAAAATACTTAACCGCGAGCATGGTAATTCCCATGTGCAATTGTTTAAGAAAAAAAATGGATAAAATAAACCCCAAGTCTAGTGTGATTTTAATGCTAAAGCAAACTCTATGCACCCTGGTAAATGAAAGATTAGGAGTTCTAGAAAAAAATGACTTGTTGGCAGCTGCAACAATTCTCGATCCAAGATTTAAAAAACTGCATTTTCAATCTTCCTTGATTGCATCTAAAATTATCCAAAAAATAAGTAAAGAAGTCCTTGAGAATTTAAAGGATTTGGGAAATCAGTCTCCTCCGCAAATAGAAGAGACTGATTTGAAAGAGGTGACACCAAATGTTGACCTTTGGGATGTTCATGAAGAAGAAGCTGCTAAAAATACCCCAAATGCTCCATTACTAATGCAAGGGAGCATGACAAATGAAATAAAATAATATTTAAATCAGCCTTTCCTACCAAGAAAATTTGATCCATTAAAGTTTTGGATCGACAGTAAAAATGCATTCCCTGCTATGTTTATAGTAGCGATGAAATATTTTACTGTCAATGCAACTTCTGTGCCTTCGGAACGTACGGTATCTTTGTTAAATAATGTTTGTTCAGACAAAAATTTTGCGGCAAAACATTTGAAGGTCATTTTATAGGTAACTTGTTGCCCTGATTCCGAATATGGCCTCCGTTTTCCTAGATTGGCTCTAGTTTTTGAGATACAGGGTGGTCACAAAAATACATTAATAACAACAATTTATGTTAGGTTGTAACGTAATTCACAAAAAAAACAAGAAAGATATATATCAAATTGTTACTGAGTAAGTACATAAAATGCTAATATTTCAAAACATT
>JABUQX010044164.1:0-12500 GCA_015478945.1 Trachelipus rathkii | reverse complement strand
GCATTATCCATTGATATTGAAATTGTATTAGAAAAGTGTGGCAACAGTTCGACAGCTAGAAAGAGACTGGAGTGAGTTAATGAGAGTAGGAGAGTAAATAAGTCGGAAAGCCCTTGACTGCATCTTATCAAGGAGAACAGCTAGTGTGCTGGAACCATCCTAGATATGTGATGCATACTCTATAGTAATATATATATATTATATATATATATTATAGATATATTTATATTCTACTATATATAATATATATGTTTTATATATCTATATATATATATATATATATATATATATATATATATATATATATATATATATAATATATATATATATATATATATATATATATATATATATAGATCAATACCCAGTTTAACTTCGTATCTTTTTTTAACCTGAAAAATATAAATTGGAAAATGTCTTCAAAGTTATAAAGACAACTATTTTAAACACTGTAATGCAAATTGATATAAAAAAAATCAAAACTGGACGGATGATAAACTACTAGCCATATATATAGCTATATATTCATATATATATATATTTATATATATATATAATATTAATATATATATTATATAATAATATATATACTATGAGTTATACTTTTTTATTATATATATATAATATATATCAATAATATATATTAATAATATTGATAGCAATTAGTCAGAAAAAAATCGAAAGCATAGACAAAAAACTGACAACTCAAAATAAGAAAAATGTGAAGAAAATACATAAAAACTTGATATATTTTTGAATTCAGCGTATCTAGCAAGGTCAGTAGTATCATACAGATTTGGAACCTATGCTAGAAACCGCAAAACGCATGACACAGCTGTTTCATGCTCTTAAGCACGTGCCGAGCTATATTACTAGAATACACCCAATATTAGTGTCTACCATATGTTTTATAAGGTACGTGGAGTCGATATAGTGTGTATTAGAAGGTGCTAGATAGCTTCCTTGTATGGAGTTACCCCTACGTCCCTCTTTTTAGCATTAGCACGTTATCATAACGTCGATAGAATCAGACCGATATTGGTGGCTATATGTTATAAGGTTATGAGGATTCGGATTGGTATTATTATTAGAATGTGCTAGAGATGCTTCCTTCTATGAGTTAGTACTCATACCCTTTTCTGCATTTTCTATCTGTACATATCCTGCGTCATAGAAACGACCAAATATTAGGGTCTATCCTATGTTATAGGTTAGGGATTCGATATGGTGTATATTTCGCATATGTGTGATTGGTTCCTTCTCGAGTTATTACCACCCTTGTTCTAGCACCTCGTAGTGGATTATCGAGTGGTGAGAATAACCGATATTGGTGTCGGATTATACATAATGAACGCTAGAATCGATTCTGTGGTTCGAAAGGAGATGATTCATCCTATACAAGAGTTAGTAATAGAATTTTAACTACCCTTATTCTAATGCCCTGTGCAGACATTTTTGTTTATGGAGTATGAAGCAGAGCTCGGTGTTAGCTTGTAAGTCTTTGAGGTATGCGATCGATTGCGTATTGCTTGAGCTCGGCGTTTCATGCGTTGGCGTTTAGAAGCACCATACAAGCGTTTTCGTAGAGGGCTTTACCTTCGTCAAAAACCCTATCTGACGGTGTCAAAGGGTAGAATGTTCTCATGAGCATTCGTAGTTACTTTCCCGACGCAAGTCCCATGGCCCCAGAGGGGGTCATATTATTGGTTTAAAATGACAAATGTCAGTATACCTTACAAAAGAGGTTTAGAGACTAATTAATATTTATAATATATATTATATATAATATATATTATTATATTATATTATAATTATTATAATAAATATATTATATAATACATATATATATATATATAATTCTATATCGAATATACAATTGTTGTTAATACATGTATTTTAAAATATTACAGAACAAGAAGTTTTTAATATATTATATATATATAATATAATATATATATTATATATATATATTATATAATATATATATAATTACTATATAATATATATATATAATATTATATATAATATCAATATACAAAAAAATATATATTATCCTTTCGCAGAAGACATGGGGTGAAGTTGAAATGTGCTCGCTAAGATAAGTCTCCCAAGCTCACTATCGCTTTTGAAATACATAGGAATAATTCTCGATGATGCTCCACACTTCGCATATTCAGCACTCTATAGATTGCTTCTTCATGCAAAAGAGAAGTAATGTATCACATCAGTTGTCGTTAGCAGCTGCTTAAACATTCTATATAAGGTACCTTCCATACTTTTCTATTTGTAATTTCTTTTATATAAAATATATTAGGCTCGATGTATTATTATTTCGTCAGTAGTCGATCGATTGTCAAATGCATTAATATTTCTTTCTTTTAATTTTTATCAAATGTGTATATATTCTCAATTAAAAGGAGATCGTTTACTTTACAAAATCATATACATTAGCTGAAAATTTTACTTTTGAAAACCCAAATTAGGTATCAGCTTAATAACGAATACAATAAGTAAGTTACATGATATGAGTCGGGGTTCTGTCTCCCGTGGGACAGGGGGGGACTATACTTCCCACTCTGCTCCGTCGGCTCGAGCCCCCTAAATGGGGGAAAATTTCTTTAAAAATATTTCCGACGAATAAATGCAAAAAAAAATAAATAAAAAAAAATAATATAATATATATATATATATATACTACTATATTAATATTATATTATATATACTATAATAATAATATATATATTTTTATATGAGTATATATATATATTATATATATATATTAAAAATATTTTTATAACCATTTTACATATTATATTTAGTAATTTGAAACATTGTACATTTTCATTGATTAATAAAGTGAATTTATGTAGTTGTTAAATAATTTCCACTAACCTAATTATAAATGAAGATATAACTATCAAAACTAATGAAGTTTAAAAAATTTATATATATTTTTAAAGAATTGAAAAATAATTATGATTTTTTTAATTTTCTTTATGTATAACAAATAATTAAAATAATTAATGAAACTATTATAGATTTTTATTTTGAATTTTAATAAAATTAAAAAAATAAAATATAGGAATATAAATAATAATAAATAATTTTCATTCATAATTATTATTATCAAATAGATATGCACAAATGTAAACAATAAAATTTAATTAATTAAACTATATATTATCTGCAGCTAAATTATGACAAAATATTAGAATGACTTTATGCAGTGAAAATTAAATGCAAACACTTCAATTTACTGAACAATAAAATTGTTATTTTAAAATATTCAATCATGTAGACTTTAAAAAATAAATAAAAAGTTTTTAAAGAATATTATTAGAAACAATAAATACCCATTATCTTTTCCTATTTCTTCAGACCTTCTATTGAACTTAAAAAACTCTTATGTGTTTTTTTTTTAACTCTTCCCGTGTGCAATAGGCCAGGAGACCAACACAAATTTCACTGGAGTTGGAGAACCAGATATGAAAGATTGAGCATTAGGAGTTAAGTATTGGATAAGGAGTGTGATAGGAGATACTGTGGCGAAAGACAAGTCGCATGAGCTCTTCTCCTCTTTAGGAAGGGGGAACTCACCTAGAGAGTTCAGAAGAGCATTATGGAAATTGGCCATTGTATTAGAAGTGTTTGACAAATTCGACCAACAGAAGATGGAGAGAGTTAATGAGAGGAGTAAATAGTCGGAAAGCCCTTGACTGCATCTTATCAAGGAGAACTGTGTGCGGAATCATTCCAGATATGTGATGAATACTCTCTCTCTCTCTCTCTCTCTCTCTCTCTCTCTATATATATTATATATATTATATATTATATATAATATATTTAACTATATAATATAATATATATATATATCGTATATATATTATATATATATATATTATATTAGTATATATAGGTGGATGGTGTGTTCTAGAGAATTTTACTTTTATATTTTCTTTTTTCGAATTGTTCTCCTCGAGTCGTATAGTAAACTAGTCATTTATAATAATTTTTAGTGGTAAATGAATGCATAGCACATGAATATTAGTCTTTGGTTTCTAAACCCCAGTACCCCAAAATCGTGAGTGCCAGAAGAAAATTTAAAATAAGCATCAGGTATATAAGTCTATTTAGTCTAGAATTTAAAAAAAAAAAAAACAAAAAAAACGTTCAACTCTTCGAAACCCTAAATATGAAATTTAGAGACTTCAAAACTTTTATCAAGTTCATTTTTTTAAACTAATCATTTTTTTACGGATAATTCAAAGCATTTCTTGTAAGTTTCATGATAATTGGATAAATGCTAATTTCGTCTATAGACAAATGTTATGAATATGAAATTTTAGACTTTTTAAATTATAAGATCATCTATTATAAGAAAGCAATGTTATAGCACTAAAATTAAATAAATACATATATTTCCTAACTGTTGGAATATTATTATAATATATAATTATATAATATATATATTATATATTATATATATATATATATATATATGAGATAAAGCTCAATGTTTCTATAAATAGGTAGAAATTATATAAAATTCTTTATTGAAGTGAAAAAAATGAAGTCACGGGCAGAGCCCTATCAAGGAGGGTTGTATCATATAACGTCCGAGCAGGACGGAGCCAAGCCAGTAGTGATGGTACCTTCTCCCACCCGAGCAGTTGCGAACCTGGGACCCTCGCTTGGTTTGCGAGTGCTCTAACTGAGCTATCGGCGCTTTTTATAACATAAATATGAAATACAACAGTAAAAAATAAAATAAATATTACTATTAATATACTATAATATTATAATAACTGTCATTAACATTAATACAACCTGTTACATCACTGATTATTATTATTCACAACTATCATTATTATTATATTAATTAACATTATCGTTATCATTCACTATCACTAACATAATCATCATTCTGTTATTTACCATACTAGCCACTAACATATATTAACAATCCTTAACATTTAAACGCATATCATCATGATTACATAATCATTAACTACTTTGCGCATGACAAATTTTTATTATTATTATTATTATTATTATTATTATTATTATTATTATTATTATTATTATTATTATTATTATTATTATTATTATTATTATGTATTTTATCATTCGTATCATTATTTGGTATTGTACTTTTAATACAATTAATATTACTACTAGAAAGAAAGAGGCATCCTCATTGTTGCTGTTTAAAATATATTTTTGTCATTAACAATTATGATATATAAGAAAAGCATTTATTATATTCGGGGCTCAAAGGACACAACACTCTGTTGCAATTAGTAACCCCATTTCAGATAGTAGTGAAATAACAAATATATCTAAACGAAATACAAAAGAAAAGGTTTCTGATTAATATTTGCTATAAAATTAATAAGGATGTTTACAAATATATACACATTTTTCTTTTATTTAAATTTAGCTAAATTAAACGTGTATATATAAATACAAATATATTCAGATTGGCTTAATTAAGCATAAATATAACTATATTATTATTTTAAATATTAATAGATATAATCGATAAAAACTATAATTATAAAAAGCTAAAATTTAAATACTAAATTTTTTGGTAAAAATAATAATTTTGATCTACTTTACGATAAATCAATCTGGCGGAAGGATAGAAACGATTGAATGATCTTTAATATGACATCATAAACTATCAATAATGCAATAAAGTAAAAGACAATTCAGACGCTTTAACACATTTAAATGTAAATAAAATAAGCACAGAAATATTTTTTTGTTTTGTTTTGTTTCTGAGAGCGGACCTCACCAACAAAGGGCATATGCCGTCCCTCCAAGCAGACAAAAAACTGCCCTTCAGGCTACCACGAGCTCAAGGCAAGTGAACCCACCTGCACGAGAGCCCGTGATACTCTCCCACAGAAATATTGGTTCAAATGTTAAATATTTTGTAAATTAATAATCACCTTTAAATAGAGTAAATATTATGAAAGAACGAATAAAGAATTAAAAAAAAATATTTTCATATTTTAATTAAATATAAAAATGAATAATAATTTTATAAAATAATTCTTTTGCTTATAATACGTGGTAACTAATTTAAATTTGAATATTTATAAAGTATCAAAATTAATAATAGCAGCAAACTCATTCCTAGGTTATTAAATATTAAATTTATCCTTGACTAAAAGTTTAAATAGATAAGTTAATACATAGTTTGAATGGAATGAATAACCAAAGCCTTTCTATAACTAAATTATTCATTAAATGTGATGAAATTGTAAATTCTTAAAAAAAAAAAAATGTTGTCGAAAATTATTGGTGAATTAAAAAAAAAAAAAACCTTCACTTTTATTAGTCACAAAAAAAGAAATAGATTTTACAATATATATTATATATATATATTATATATATATTTAGTGTAGTATATATATATATTATATAGATACTATTATACTATTATATATATATAGCTATATATATATATAATATATATATTATGATATTATATATATATATATATATGTATGCATATATATATAAGTATATATATACTATATATTATATATACATTATATATATATATATATTAGATCATATATAATATATATATATATATATATATATATATATATATCTATATATATATATATAATATTATATATAAATATATGATTCTGTGTAGTAGGAAAGTTGTGAATGGTAGGAAGGTTACTTTTGCAATTAAATCCTTGGTGGATGCAAAATTACTAAGTCTTTAGTGCGCTTGGGTTTTTTCGCCATTGAGGGTATGTTGTGTTATTGTAGGTTATTAGTTATATAGCTGAAACTATGGTCTTTAATAAGAGGTATAGATTTAGCGTACAGAGTGTTGAGATGGGCAATCTTAGGGGCGTGATAGGTGTGAGAAGAATTAATAAAATTTGAGGAATAACCTATTTAGGGAGTCGTGTTGTGCTGAACAAGAATACGTACAAATAAGGAGAATAAGAAACGAGATATAATGAGATTGGTTGTTGGTTATATGAGAAGGCATGGATGATAATCGGTTAGTGATATGGTTAGTGGTGAGTGTGTTGGTAATCGACCGGCTATGAGACCGAAGAAAAAGCGAATTGAGTCAATAGAGGAATGCCTGAAAGAGAGGAATGTGAGTTTGACAGAGGCGAGAAGAAAGGTGCATCAGGAGTGAATGGCAGTGGTTTGCACCGCGTGCAGGCGTGAGCCGGCGCCCTAGCGGCGGCGTGAACCTCCACCACTTGCACGAGGTCGGCCACCAGGAATCGATCCGTCGCAGTCTACTGAAGTCCTAGGGTGGATGTTTCTGACTGAGACAAGATCTCACTTAAGGGTATAAAGGGGGTGGTAAGAAGGGGCTTTCTTTTCGACCTCGAGTCATGTTCTTCTACTATTGTTTCCCGGCGCATATGACGCACCTTCACCACCCCACATCTTGGGACAAATTTGAGAGTGCGAAATTGATCATATATCATAAATAGTAATATAGTATATACATCACAATGCTACTATTATACTAATATGTCAAATAATCCTCTCTTAATCAATATATATGCTACTGACCCCTATATATTAGTATACGTAATACTATACTAAATAATATAAATATCAACTCCTAATACGATATTTAATGATATATATATATATATATACTATATAATATATAGTACCTATATATATATATATATATATATATATAATATATATAATATAGATTATATATATATATACTAATAATATATATATATATATATATATTATAGGAATATATATATGTGTGTTGTGCTGTGTGTGTGTGTGTCGTGTGTGTGTTGTGTGTGTGTGTGTACACAAGAACAATTTTATCAGTACACATAATTATAATTATAACGACAATCATCATCCTTTATTCCAAAGTATATAATTAGATAGATAGATATGATATAAAATTTTTAAAAAAATTTTAAACTCTTTATAAAATGAAATAGTTTTTTGTACGATACATAAAAGGCTATTTAAAAAGTAGTTCCGTGTTTATATAGTGTTTGTTGTATTGTTTTTAATCTTTCTTTCTTTCTTGTTTGTTGTTTTTTAATAATAAATTTAAAGTTTTGTTAATTCCATATTTAAACCCGTACTTAACTTAAATCAAATTTTAAAAAAAATGTTACTAAACTAGTCTTATATATATCTAAGCAAACTGATCATACTATTTTAATATTGTTGTATTAACATTACAATTCATTAGTAGTCTGTTCATGAAGGAGCTCTGTTTATGTAGCCGGACTTTGTGACTACTAAAATCATCCTAAAAATATTATAGGAAATTGATTTCCCTTTAGAAAATTAATACATTTATTTAAGAGTTCCCATTCCACAAAATAATGTGATTTTGAATTATTAGATTTATAAAGCTTTTATAAATTAGAATATTTAATTTAAGATAATAGTTTACAATATAGCATATATATATATATTATAATATATATATATATATATATATTAAAAAAATATTTATTTACTTTTTCTAAAATTTCTAATTATCTTATTTTACCTTTAATTATTTTTTTTATACATATTTTATTCGAATCTTTTCATTCTTCTAAGTTTAACGTTTATGAGATTATATATAGGATTTGTAATAGCTGTTAACAAATAGAAATATTTACATTTAAGATATATACGTATATACAATTAACATATATACTATATATATATAATATATTATATTATGAATATATATATCATATATATAGTATTATAATAATATATCGATATATATATATATATATATATAATAATTATATTATATATATTATATATATCTGTATATATATAAGTATATATATATAATATATATATATATATATATATATATATATCATATTATCTATATATATATATGATAGTATATATTATATATATATATATATACTATATATATATATATAGGATACTATATATACTTATATTAAATACAGTATATATATAGTATAATCAGTATATATATATATATATTATATTATATATATATATATATATATATATAATATATATAAATATATATATATATATAGTAATATATACTATATATATAATATATATATATAGTATATATATATATTATATATTACTATTATATACTATATACTATATACTATACTATACTACTATATATATATCAACACACTATATATATAATATATATATTATATAATATCTATATATATTAATATATAATATATATTTATAATAATATATATATTATATATATATATAAATATAGTATATATATATATATAGTATATAATATAATATATATATATATATATATATATATACTAGATATATATAAATTTATTGTAAAACGATATTGATCCCTAGTCGACCTGATCCAACTGATCTCATTTAATTCACGTGCCGAGAAATTTCAAAATGTTTAATTCTTAATTTGTAAGGTAAGATCTCTGACTGTGTGAGCAACTTTGATAACAAAAAGTGTGCAGTATAGGTGTCAATAATGAAACTAACCTATATGAATTTGTAATTCCTATAAAAAAAAAAAAAATGAAATATTAAATTGCTGATTTCAGTGATTACATCTTACTTTCGAGAGAGTGCTTGATTAAGTTGTTACATTAGGTAAATGGAGCTAAATAAAAAAAAGTTAATAGATAACTACAAAAGAGACACATCAACAATATTCAAAAGGACTAAATCGTTGTGCCAACGAATTTCAGTATTTTAGTCTGCCCACAACAGAGCTAGGTAGGCAGATTGTTGCCACATTCAAAACTCATACAATAGACCTGATATCTGATATAGACCAAAATATTGAGAGCTGTACAACCAAGTATCCACTTTAAGATACGGACAGCTTTCCTGCTGGTCAACAGTGAAAACGACCCTTGACCTATACAAACAGCCGCCCGTGACCTGGGATTGGTGCAACATTTTTTGCCACAACGAGACAGTGACTTGACTAGTACAGAATGTCAGGGTAAGCGACTTAAAAAACTGTACACACAGATTATATTCAACGCTAGTTTATGGTTCAACAGAGTTTAGGCAAGGAATACGTTTGTTTACTTTTAGCTAGGGGATATAATTTTTCCAAACCATTAAACTTTATTAACACCCTTATTATATTAGGAAAGTAACTGAGTAATCATGAATAATAAGAAGAAAAACAGTTACTTTCTATCGATGAGGTATCTAATATTTGTCCTAAAATTAAGAATATAATTTATTAAAAAATATAAATAAGCTCTTATCTTTTAAATAAGAGGTAATTAAATGAATTTAATGTTCCCATAATTGCTTAAAGGTAGGGGAAAAAGTAATATTAAATATTAACATAAATGTTTTTTTAAAAAAAAATTAAAATATAACTATATATACCAACTTAAACATTTTATATATATATATATATATATATATATATTATATATATAGTATATATATATAGTATATTATATATATATATAGTATATATATTATATATATATATATATATATATTATTATATATATATCATCATATAATTTTTTTTTCGGGTGCAGAAGCACTCAGAAATATCTTTGTTCTTAATATCGTTTGGTGGTTACTGCCATATAGTTCCGTCACCAACCTAATAATAAATGAAGGCAAAATTATCAAAACTAAATAGTTTTAAAAACTTATAAATATATTTTTAAGTATTTGGAAAATAATTATAAAATTTCATTTTGATTTTATTTAGGTACTAACATTTGTATGGAACTATTATAGATTTTTTATTTTGAATTTTAAAATTAAGATAATAATAGGTAATAATAATAACCATTTTCTCCGATTCGAAATCATTCAACATGGAAATCAAAATGATAAAATAAAATTTAATTCATTTTAATTATCACATTACCATAATTGATAAAATTATTAACAAAATATTCAGAAACTTATTGCTAAACTCGATACCTAAAACTATCCTCCATCCGCGGATATTTAAAATTTAATTTTTAAACATTCAATGATATGGACTTAAAAAAAGATAAAAAGTTTGGAAAGAACATTATTTAAAAACCACTCAAACCCGTTATCTGACCGTAAACTAGAAATAAAATTACATAAAACCCTCAACTTGTTTCTTTCTTGTTTATACCCCCTCCCTTGGGCAAAGGCCGGAGGCCTACCAAATTTCACTGGAGTTGGGGAGAACAAGATTACATGAAAGAACGAGCATAGAAATTAAGTCTGAGATAAGAGAGTTGGGTAGGAGATGATGTGGGAAAAGACAAGTAGCACTAGGTCCTCTTCTCAAAAAAAAGGGGAACTCAGAGAGTTCAGAAGAGCATTATCTATTGAAATTGCGATTGTATTGGAATTGTTGCAACAATTCGATAGCTAGAAAGAGATGGGAGAGAGTTAATGAGAATAGAAGAGTAAATAAGTCGGAAATCCCTTGACTGAATCTTATCAAGGAGAAATGTGTGTGGAACCATCCCAGATATGTGATGAATACTCTCTCTCTCCCTCTCTCTCTCTCTCTCTCTCCTCTCTCTCTCTCTCTCTCTCTCTCTCTCTATATTATATATATATATATATATAACTATATATGATAATATATATGTATATCTATATAGTATATATATACGTATATCATGATATATATATATACTATTATACTACATATATATATATAAATACTAATATATATATAGTTTATCATGATATATATATATATATATATATTATATATATAATACTAAAGTATAATTATATAATTATATATATCTAATATATATATATAGTATATATATATATATAATTTATATAGTATATATATATATCTATATATATAGTATATATAATATATATATCATCTTATATATTAAGTATATAAATATATAAAGGGAATATACATTCGTATTAGTAATATCTATATCGATTGGAACATTTATAGATATAGTTGTGGTTTAAAAAAAATTTTTTACTTTTGAATTTTTTTTTCTAGAAAATTTTTCTGCCTCGGTGATCGTTTAGTAATTCTATGATCGCATTAGACATTTTAGATGCTTTAGAGCGGGAGCGGAATAGATGAATGCATGCGCTCGCACATGAACATTCTGTCTTTGGATTTCTCAACGCCCCAGTACCCCCTAAATCAGTGGAAGTGATGGAAGATTAAAATACAGAAGTCAGTATTCATAACAAGTCGTATACTAGGTGCTATAAATTTGTTTAAACTATCCGGCAATAAATAGACTTAAATATGAAATTTTAGAGACTTGCTAAAACTCTTTATCCAGCTCAATTTCTCAACTTTAATTTTAAGTTTTTTCTAAGGATGACTGACTGATACTAGTATTGAGCATTTTGAACTTCTATATATTCATGAGAACAATTAACACTGTACTTACTGTAAGAAAATCTAGTTGTTGTTCATTCGACATCTAAGCTACGTTTTTTCCCTGTTTCAGGTGTCGGGAGTTGGATTGTGTTTGAGTGATTATAATGTGCTGGTTTGGTGATCT
>JABUQX010044163.1:10000-27500 GCA_015478945.1 Trachelipus rathkii | reverse complement strand
TATATATATATATATATATATGTATATATATTTATATGTATATATATATATATATATATATATATATATATATATATATATATATATATATATATATAAAGAATATATATATATATATATATATATATATATATATATATATATATATATATATATATATATATATATATATTAAAGAGAGAGAGAGAGAGAGAGAGAGAGAGAGAGAGAGAGAGAGAGAGAGAGAGAGGATTCAAAATTCTTTTTTTCAAATTTATTTATACGATTTCACTGGGTGAACGAAAATTCTCGTACCCACGAAAACGTATTATCACACCAGTATGAAAAAACAAACACAAACATATATACCCATCCCAAACATTAACAGAAACAACAGAAAAAAAACTTATACCGAAACCCACAATTGATACACTAATAACATTCTCATTAAAAATATTAAAATCCCCCAAATCAACAATAATAAAAATCCTGTTTATACAACAATTTGTAACACCCAAAAAAAACTACTTTGTGAAACCATAGATATCAATAGACGCAAATACCAACACACATATGATTTAAACACACACCAAGAAAACTTTGCACTTGCTCAACATAGACTAACACATGACCACCAAATCAACATCAATAATATGAAACACATGAGATACATACAAGATAGCAACAAAAGAAAAATTGCCAAATCATTCTGTGTATATAACCTTTTCATGTCTTTACCCTAAAATTATTAAAATAACGATACATTAATTATTGATTTTTGCTCCTGGAGTCAACTGCTTATAAATAGGCATATATATATATTGGTACTGCTCTGCCAGCGTAAAAAGAAAACATCGTATATATATATATATATATATAGATATATAATATATATATATATATATACTATATAATTATAATATATATAAATAATTAATATATATACTATATATATATTATATATAATATATAATATATATATATATTATAATATAATAATATATATTTATATATAATATAAGTGATATATATATACTAATATATATATAATTTTAGTTTTATAAATAATAATTTATATTTTAAAAATGTAATATATGTTAAACTATATTATAATTTCTCTATATACTATATATATTATATATATATATATAAATATATATACGATAAGTTTCTCTTACGTGTCAAAAGCATGTAACAATAGCAGTTTTGTGTTATTTAGACAATCAAGATTTTTTAAAGTGTTTGGTTATTAAAAAATTAATTAATTTATTACATTACTTAAGTGATATTTACCTTTATACAATTAAAATAATTTAAAAATAGTGCATAATGATAATAAAAGAGTAGATTCATATTGAAAAATAGCTTTTTAAAAGCTTATCTAAAGGAACAATAAAATACTTAAGTTATATACACAAATAATGTTAAGAGAGAGAAAGTACATAGTATCACAGTAGTAGCTTATATATCTTAATTTATACTTCTTAAATTATAGCACTAAGGTCACTAAAATAAAGCACTTACATTCACATGACTCATTATTTAATTTTATTATTAATGTTCTTATTATATTTTAAAATTTAATATATACTTAATATTAATATATATAGATTATTAATAATATATAATTATAATACTTAATACAAATAATATATAATTTTAATATATATATATATTATATATATTAATATATTATATATATATATAATATATATATATTAATTATATATATATATATATTAATATTATATATATATATTATATATATATATTAATAAGATATATAAAATATATATATTAATTAATATTACTATATATATATCTCATCTATGGACTATACTAGTAAATACTGATAGATATAAATTTTGTGTTGTGCGATGAACCGCTCAATTCAGGTCACGTGGGTGAATATCTAAGTAACGTATTGGCCTAGTGGCTCAAAATAGCCTACACGATGTAAAATATATCTTAAACGATGTTAAAAATAATGTTATATTTTTTATGTCTTTATAGTATATAATTTTTATTTATTGAAACATTTATCTAATTTAATTTATTAATATTTGTGATTTTTTTTTTCTTTTTCTGTATAAGTCAACTATATAAAATTACTGAGTTATAGGTTAAATATTATTAAGGCTTATTAGCTAATGAAATCATTATCATAAGCGTGTACTAATATTAAATTATATGATTACTATATTATTGGTTACTCACTAAATATTAGTATACTTAAATAAATAGTTTAATTAAGTTACAGTATTTGGATAATTTTGTCGTTTTTATAGTATAGTATAAATGTATTAATTATAAAAATTGTAAACATGGGCAATTCGGTCCAGGTTTAAAAATTTGCGTGTGGGCAATTCGGTCCACATTGAAATTCGTAATAATAATATCACTAAATCTTTTACACTCTTTCCATAATATATAATAGTTTTGGAAAAATTAATAAGTTAAATAATTAAATATTTTACTACTTTTATTACACAGAAAGATAGGTAGGTAAAGTTTTTTCAAACTTTTAGGATAGCCACTTATAATCCTGTTATCAATAAATTATTTTTACAGCAAGATGGTTCACACTTACGCAAAAGTAAACACAAGCAGGATCAATATAAGGATATCACTATGATTGATTGTTTATACCTCACAAGACCCTATAAGCAGTATTTCTTCTTGAGCATTGGTTTTACGATAAACGTAATAGGCTATAACTCGCTCGAGTTGCAGTCTCGTTTTGTTCAAATCGTTTTGCGTATTCGTTTTGTCAAATACTAGATGAGCGCAAAAAATCGTAAAAGTGAAAACGTACTCACCAATAACGTAATAGAAATTTCCTTAATCTGTTGTTAATAATATATGAGTAATACAAAGAATTAAGGATAATAATTCCTTTACGTATTGATATATGAGCATATTTTATTTTTACGATTTTGCGTTCTGACAAATACGAAACGCTAAACTTCAGATACATTATTAGTTTTATTACAAACCCAATTTCTAATAAAGATATATTGTAATACCATTATGTTTAAAAAATGAGTAGACCTTAAATATACGCGAGCTTGTCAGTTCTAATTTTGTCAAACAGATTTTTGTGCATGTATTCATATTAATGACATAACCATTTTGCTATAATAATCGTATAAAAATAACTATAATCACATAAACGTAAAAATTTCCTTTAAATAATCATGTGATATTATAATATATCACATAATAAAATAGAAGAATATTAGCAACCTTAACTAGAATTATAAGGAATTCCGGCTCAGATTACGTTTAAGTCGAGCTCTATTTTATTTTAAGATTTTGCAGTTTATGACACAAAAACGAAACGCAAACTCGAACATTTTATAACGTTCTTCAATTTTCCACAATTTCTTTAAAATAATATTGTATAATACCATTAATGTTTATAATAAAATATAGTGAAAAAACTGATAACTTATTTCAATAAATTTATTAAAATAAAAACACTTATGAGTAGATTCTTTAGGATAGACTGTGACTCATAAATTGAGGTGGACCGGAATTGCCCGCCCCTCATCACAAAAATGTGAGGCATATTCGGTCACTTCTTATCACTCGAGGCTATCTAAACAATTAATTCTCATCTGTATATTATATATATACATAAATACAATTATACTAATTTTACTCCTAAAAGGTATAACATTAACATATTAAAAAAAATAAATTTCAATAAAATAAAAAAAAAAATGAATTTAAAAGTTGAAATTTGAGATGTTTTAAGCAATTTTTGTAAGTTACACCCTTGATTTTTTTGGACTCACAGAACCTCTGCTCCCGTTGATATTTTTAACGTATAATAATATAATATTAATTATATAATATTAATATATATAATAATATATGATATTATATTATTATATATATATAATATAATATATATCTATATTAGTATATATATATATATATATATATTATAAAATAAAATATATATTAATATAATATATATATTATAATAATATATATATATATATATATATATATATATATATATTATTATATATATTATATATATATATATATAATATAATATTAATAAATATATATTATAATTCTTCATTCTACCTCATTTTTCTTCACCTAAAGACTTTTGTTAGGTAAGTGGCGTTATACAAAGCACATAATAAAAGAAATAGCAGTGAAGAAGAATAGACAAAAGTCGAAGATAAGCCCAGCTCATTACCCCCCTCATCTATCTGTATTACACTCATTAAATTAGTAAGGACTGTCGCAATGTACAGAATAATCCACCCATTAAGTCTATACTACTCCACTCACTCCTCACCTAACGGAACTTCTCGACGGACCCTCACTTGTACAGATCATCAGTGTAAGCGGTTCTATCACTCTCACCAGGTGCCAAGTCGCAACCTATACCCCTTCATAAAAACCCTGCCCATTATCTCTTATTATGCACCTTTATTCTCGCCGTCTGCCAAACTTCACTATATTACTCTCTCTCTCATGATAATTAGATTTATGTGACTCGAGTCCACTTTCTCTCATCCTCTATTCAATTTCCAGCGGTCGTTTCAAACACATTCGCCACTATACATCGCTTATAAAAACTACTATCAGTCATTTCCTTTTCATTTCCACTATGACCAAAACCTCTCAACATACTTTAACATTTATTCTCTCGTTTACCTCGTTCTTCACACCAACAACTCTCAAATATGTTCTATTCCTCATTATTATTACAATCTTCTCATCAACCTAACATGTCTCCACAAAGATATTTATATCCATCTGAACACATTATTGAATCTTTATTATGATCTAGTACTTCTTATTCCTAGACCATAGTCTCTATACTACTTAATACAAAACACAGGTATAACTAATACATAGTCGATGTAAGTACCTTAGTCAGCACTAAAGAACTTAAGTCCCTATTTTAATTTCATATTCACCCAACGATTTATATATTGCACCACAGCCACCTCCTGCCATTCACAACTTTCCTATTAAAATATGCATCAATTAACTTCTCCTTCTTAATTCTAACATTATACCCTATAAATATTTAAACTCAGACACTTGTCCAGCTGTTCACCATCTAACATAATTACACACTGAGGACTGTCCTCACTCACAACCATTTAACCTTACTCTATCTAATACGTTTACTTTGGTTCAAACCCCTTCTTACACACACTGGCCAAATCTTCTCTACCATATATCCTCTCCAACTCTTTCAGTATACTACCAATCAACCAAAATGTTTCCATATCTATGCTCCTCAGCAATTATATATATATGGTGTAAAAAAAAAAACAGGCACCTCCAATGTATTTCTGTCTCAAAAGCACAGTACCATTGTGCTTATGCTTCTACACTTATTATCAATAAATCATGTTGTCACAAATCTCTTAACCCTCCTAAAAGCAACATAGTATGTATTTCGAGTGAAAATAACAACAAAGGAGACATTTCAATTACAACATACATGCCTCACTACGAACCACTCTAAGCATGACTAAAAACCACACAATCACTTTTTGGTACACCATTTATAACTTACACACGCTCTCAACTATACGTCTAATACATACTTTTTGAGGTCCATTTCATGATAGGTCCTTAATTACATCACCAACTCATATATATCACTAAACCTGCCTATAGACCTCCCTATTAACCCTATCATACCCCTGTTGCCAATCCATAAATCTTAAGTTAACAATTTATTATTTTACTTACTTTACCTCAAAGAAATTAATCATTGCTTCAATATTATAAAGATTTAATTTACACAACTCTACTACACCTAAACGCACCTGGTTCTTCACCAATCAGTCCTTCGTCACTCGGCGCACTCTTTCGATCACCAAAATACACAGCATATTAATATATCTTCCTCACTACAACCACTCAATAAACTTAAATTACTCCTATAAATTTTACACTAAGTATTCCTCACCTTTATCTTACTCCGATTTACCTTATATTAATATATAGTATAGGTAACTATTAATCAGCTCTTCCCCAATCCCTACGAAACTATACCTCTCACATAAAAATCGCTCATTATATTACACAAACGTTCAAAGATCCAATCTCAATCTACAATCTTGCCTCCGTTCTGTATATCATCTTTCATCCTACTCACCTAAATACACTACCTCCATTATACTCTTGGCCCAGTTTAACTCATTTCTTACTCTCTCACTACTACACCCTATTTACAGGTTCCTCTCTTTCTGTCTAATAACTGTCATCCCCACAAATACCTATTACCTTACTACTGCATACACAATCAAAACCTCTACATCTCGGTGCTTCTTATTAAGATCCACACTCAATCGATTCAATATTAAATGCTCGTTAATTTTTATAGTACAACGCTAATTCAAAGGTTGTATTCCTTTACCAAATGTGTCGCATCTGCGTGCTCAAATCGCATTGCTCATCACAGATGTTACACTGAGAAGTCTACCATCCCTATTTCTCTTTGTATCAGGTTCCTCTCCTTATTCGTGGAATGTATAAATTTCTCTTTCGCTCCTTTCCGTTCACAAGCGTCCTATTCCCTCTGGCTATGTCCCCATCATCCTCCTTTTCCAAGCTTTCATTACCTCTTCTCATTTATCATCTTACGTATCGTGAGCTATATCTTCCCTAGAATTTGCTACTTGTGTGTCCTCACGCTTTACTTATTCTCACATAATTCTCTGATTAGGATTCTGTATCTTTTGATAACTCTCGGATCATGTCTGCTTTCTACGGCTCACTTCTTCATACCTCAGCGGGCTTTTCACTTTTAGGTGTATATGTGTTTAAAATACACGAGCTAATTAAGCAATCTCTACCACTAATCTAATCCATTCGTTCCACCTTCTCAACTTTCATACATTACTCTCTTTACTTACCCTACTGCTATAGCCATACTATCGCACGCACTTCTTTGCACTTTGCTGACAATCTTCCAGATTTATTCAGGTCTTGTCAACTTGGTTCACATCAACTGTTTTACTTGCACGTATGGCGTTCTTGCCGATACTCCTTATACTCTCCTCTTTTATTACTCTTGGTTACATAATAACTTCTCACTGCTCTTTACTATCTACACACCTGATCAGTCCAATTGCCTCAATCGCGAGCAGCTGCTCTCCATCCACACTTCCCCGCACTCTAGAGTTAAACAGTTATCACACCTCCTAAGTTAGTGAACGATCCTGCGATCAATCCCATTCCTAACCCTCTGACCGACTTAATTTAACATCCAACACAACTTCAACATCTCCTTCTTCACCGAGTAGAACACACATAGACTAATCACTACCTTTAACTTCCATCCATACTTCTTACGTACACCCAACTCTAGATGAGAGTTTTAAATACTATGGTACTTCCTTGTGTAAGGAAGTTGAGTAGAATAAACCCTAGTACAATTCTCATTCGTAACTCCTCCGTCGTTGACTGGGAAACTTATTCTTGATTTCCACTTGTTCCCCTTACCACACTCATCTTTTGTCTTTCTGTAGCCGCCTCACAAACTAACCCATGCCCCTTTTTCTATTGTTTTTTTTCCGACTTATTACACTCATTCTCATTCTTCTGGCATCTCTCTAGTATAAAAGGCCCACGTTCTGTACGTACGACACTGAGAGATTTGCCTTAAATATAGTTTTAGCTGGGTACTGAAGATAAGAAAGCAAAGATAAAGAAAGAAGTATTTGTGTACGCCTGAAGCTATAAACCCAAAAAAGACATCGTATTAGAAAGAAAGAAAAGAAGAAGAAGAAGAAACGATAATAGAAGTGAAATATAGTATTTAAGAAGTAATGAAAGAAGAGAGACTTGACATGTATATATATAGTACTCACTAAACTCTTAAAGAGCTAGTGTCTAGTTACTTAAGTGATATTTTTTGTTATTTAATATTTCTCTTTATATATAATGTATGTAATTATTTTATATTTGTTTTCAAGGAGAAAATACTTTTATATAATTAAGATCATTATATATATATATAATATACTGTTATAATAATAATATGCTTGGGTATTATATTTTAACCTTAAGCTCTAGACAATGATGATATAGGTTTACCAGTCATGTTACAATTTCTAAATAACATCTTTTAGAAAATATCTCGAGACTGATAGATATAGCTAAATTTATTTTGATAAATAAGAAAAATAAAATATATAAATTCACATTTTGAAATTTTGTTATTCAAAAATGTTTTTATTCTTTAAAAAAAACAAATCAAAAAACCGGTCTATTTCCAAACCATATATATCTATATATTTAATTATAATATATATATATTTAATATAATTATATATTATATAACTTAGTAATAACCATACAACTTATTTATGTATTGTCATAGAGAATTTGCATAATTCAGAAAAATGAGATAAATAAATTTCATATATATACTTCTAAGTTATATAACTGACAATATTTTAGCTCAATATAAAGTGATTATTAATGATAATTGTGAATATAATTAATATAAAAATATTATGTAATATTTAATATTATATCTAAATTTTCTTTAGTTTAATATAATTAATAAATAGTATATATTAATTTACTAGGCTATGTAAATTAATTAATAAATATTGATTCTAAGTATAGTTATATATAATATATATTAGACAGAGAGAAAACTCCGTCAGTGTTAATTTTTTTTTTTTTTAAAATTACATTATTGCAACACACCCATCCTATCTTGTTCCTCTTAGCAAAATATGAATGTGTTTATTATTTGGACCTTCCATTAGCACGTAATGTCATCACTTCTTATACCGACTCCAAACCCTAGATAAACCTGCAAATAAATTAAATCTTATTTTTCCACAAGAAAAATTCCTTAAATGCAAAGGAAGCCAATATGATTTGAGAGAAGTTTATATTGAGAATCAAATGTATAAATATATACATAGTATAAATATTGGACATGAAAATTTAATAATATAATAATAATAATAAACAAGAATATTAAAATATTAATAATAAAATAAAGTTAAAATAATAATTCAATGAATATAATAAGTCAAACTAGGCTGGTACACGAATGAAACTTAAGTAACATAATAAAATACAATTATAAAAATATAAAATTAAAACTAAAATCAGTCAATCCTTTTAATGAGATGAAGAGAGAAAAAGATATATCTTTCACTCAAGTAGATTGAAAAATGTTCACATACGGAACTTGCTAATTAAATAACTATTTTATACTTAATAAATTCAGATTTATAGAGGTTGAACACTGGAGTGATATCTTGAATCAGTTTTTTAACACAGCACCTCAAGTTCTGAACAATAATACATAATCCAACTAGATACATTCTTAAATTAGACGTCACAATGAGTTATCTCTAGTTTCCTTTGGAATAAGCAGTTTTTTAATTGACCACTTCTCTAGAGATAAAATTTACGCAAGACCTAGTCAGGCTTTCTAAACATTATTATATAAGTTAGTGAGAGGGTAAATAAATATAACTCCAAATAATATAATTAAGATGGAGACGATTTCTAAGCACTGAATAAACTATTAAACTAGTTAATAATAAAAGGAAAAGTTAAGGAGAGGTTAGAGGATGTTCCATTTACAAACTCTGATGAGATGTGAGGAATTCAGGATGC
Organism: Trachelipus rathkii; assembly: GCA_015478945.1. Classification (NCBI taxonomy): domain Eukaryota; kingdom Metazoa; phylum Arthropoda; class Malacostraca; order Isopoda; family Trachelipodidae; genus Trachelipus; species Trachelipus rathkii. Next base: position 17,879 of record JABUQX010044163.1, on the reverse strand, counting down.
AACGTCGAAGCTAGATTATTTGATCGTTACTATGGAAGAGGAAAGTCGGTTTTATAAAATAAGAGAACATAGAATCTTCAGTTAAGTACCAGAAGTGCATTTCCATTGCTTTTAAGCTGCAATTTAAGCAAACTTGCTGAAATCATGTTTGCAATAAATCTTGCAATCATGCCATAGTTTGAGATCATTATAAGCTTCATCGGCCCCAATGGTTGAACAGAGCCAATTTTCAACTAGAAAAGATGCATTAAATTTCATATTGCTTCCATTATGGATCAATGGTCCAAGAAATGGACATATCTCATGAGAGGAAACTGTAGAAAAGCAACATCTTAGTAAGAGATGACAGAAAAATGGATTGGCATCCATTCGAGCTATGAGCTGATCCTGATTTCACCCAATTGCATTCCTCTTATCAGGTGTGCACACTGAAGAAGAAGGTATCAACATCAATTCAAGCACACTCCCACGGATAGTCAGACCGAAGGGCAACAATTTCATTTCATTTGGAAGTAAAGAAGATTATTCCCTTACAAGCGAACTGTATAGATTGTTCAACATCGAGTTAGCCAACTCTGTTTTGAAATTTTTAGGGGGATCAAAAAACCAGTTCTAGTGTTAGATAGTTGACCAAATTGAGTCTCTGAATTGAATACAAGTTCTTAGAAGTTTATTCAGAAAGACCTAAGTGTTGCACAAACAAATTCTGTTATGACTGGAACATCAGATTATCTTTAGAATGATATGTGATGCACAAGCAGTAGAAAATAAGTTTGCTAAGAGCTTTTCCAGTTCGAACACAAGGCTCCACTTTTAATACCAGAGAGGATACTAGGCAAGTGTAAGTATAAAAACAAGCGATCATCATATTAACCTGAAAATTTCCAACTCATGTTTGCAGAGGTTAAACGTTATAGCTCTTGCTTTTATCACCTGATTGTAGTTTGTTATAGTATTACTGGAGGAATTCCAAGAAACCTATGACCGTGTCTTAAAAGATCTGCATGCCAGATACCAGAACAGTTAAAACTCTTTTCCTTGTTTTCTTTTTTGAAGTCTGGAACCAGTTTACCATTTACGATAGAGTTAAGAGAAGTATTTAGTTTGCTTAAAATGAGAGACTTAATTGATCAGTCTGCGCCAACGATGATTATGAAGTAACTTCTTTACCTTGCTGTCCATGGCTTATTCAATGAAGAGAGTTGTTTTTCCAGTGGAACGTCCATCTTATTTTAAAGAATTGCTCCCATTGAATGTGTTCGTTGGCCAGCTTGAATAGAATTAAGTCTATCTCCCATGGTTGAAATGATTTTTGTTTTTAAATGGATTTCTGGGTAAATTTAAAGTAAGTGCGAGTTTTTTTTATGAATTGCTGCACTTGTTGTTGCACCACTGGTCGAAGGAACTATAAAGTCAGGATATTCAGTGGAATATATATATATATATATAAATAAAACATATAATATAGTATATATAAATAATATATATATATAAATATAATAAGATATATAATTAATAATATATATATATATATATAACATAATATATATATAATATAATATACGATATATAGTATACGGTAAAGTATATATATATATATAATAATATATATTATATTATATTAATATTTATATATATAGTAATTTCATCTAATATAATAGTAATATATATATATATATAGTAATATATATATATTAAAGTAATTTACATTATAATGAATTTTTGTTTCGGTAACAACGATAAAATTTAATCTTTAAATATAATATTAAAATACGATGAAGCAACTAAACTTACATGTCCCCATTGGAACATAAAACAATTTTGTGAATGGCGAGAGAGGTAGAAAAACTTAACTTAACAGAGGGTCTATGAGGAAATTCGAACGCGACCAATAAGTGTTTCGAGTTAATGATTCTTTAAAGTAAAAATGCAGGGTGCAAACAAGGAATATTTCAAAAGTTTTTATATTTTGGTGCAAATTTTGGGGAGGTGACATGAGTTTAGTATAGATTAAAGAAGAATGTTTATAGATAAAGAAGAAAGATAAATAAGTAAAAGAAGATAGAAAGAAGAAGAAAAGATAGCAACAATACCTTCAGGTGATATTAAGAATGATAAATAAAGAAGAAGATATGTAAAGAATAAAAATAGGAATAAAGGAAAAAGAAAAAGAAAAAGAAAAAAGAGTGAGATAATAAAGAAGAAAAAGTAAGAAAAAGAAAGACTCAGCACACTCAAGGCTAGTCTGTTAAGTGAGTATTATGTGTAGTTTATTAAATTTAGTTATTTATGATGCGTCTCTCGTATGCCAACTTTACGTAAGATAAATTAGTCTCTTAAAGATAATTGTTTATAATTTATTTTAGCCATTTCTATTAGGTTAAACTATGAGTTTAAGTATCTAACTTATAGAGCAGATCTGACTTTATATTTACTTAATGACAATATTATATACATAACTTCATATAAACTACTTAGTTAAGTATTTCTTATGTGTTTATATATTTCAATTTCAATAGGATTATGTGTCCACTGTACCTGAAAGAACCCTCTCAATGAGTTTATTATGCTCACTTTCAGAAACATTTTTTTTTGTTCTAATTAAGCACATAAAACAGTCATAGTGTGATATGTTAGTGATTTAGTGTTATAATCCACTGGTCTATTAATAGGTTGACAATGAGTTGTTCTAATTTCACAGTGTAACGATTTCTAGTTTCTAAGCACCAAACATATATTGTGATGTGATTGGATTTGAGTGTCTACTCAACTGTACAAATTAGTATTATTGAGTATGAGTCTTATATCTAGTACTCACTTACTGTGTATAATGTATTCATGATTATCAATGCTCAAGATCACAAAACTTCTGTCTCTCAAGGAGAGAGTGCTTAAGTACAAGGTGTAGGGGTATTTAATTTTGTATTTGGTTTATATATATATGCACACAAAGCATATATTATTTATCACGTTATGTTTCACACGTGGGGCAACTCTGGGGCATAAAGTGAATTCTTTCACGATATTCTAAAGATCGACTGATAATACTGGATCCCAGTACATTTAAAACTAGATTTTTATAGTACATATTGCGAGTGAAATTCAAAAGTTAGAAACAATTACCAATTATTTATTATATTATATTCTCATACTACAGTTATTCTCAAGTGTGCTATATCGATTAAAGATCTACACGTCTTTAAACAGGATATGGTTCTTTATTTATTGAGACATCAGAAGATAATTTGCTACAGGTGTATATTCGTGTGATCGTATTTTATAGTAAGATCTCAAGTTATAGTTAACCACGCTCTTAGGAAAAGACTATGTTCTAATGCTCATAGGTAAAATCATATAGTCATATTTATTAACAGTATTCACTTTAGTTGAGATCGATTATAGGTATATATCACCATTAACTCTTATAGACACAGATATGTTCTTTATGCTAGTAGTTAAAACATCACATAAATATATATATAATATAATTAATATTACTAATGTACTCTTCACTATTGCTCAAATATATCAATAGAAAAACAAGATTTGATATCTAATTCTGTATTGTGCTAGTCCACCACGAGCCAATGTTTTATTTGCTACTAATATATACACCGCCGTAGAAACATTCTAATAATGACGTACCCAGCTTGATAATTCCCAGAGGTATACAGGTACACGAGAGGTTTAAAGTCGATCGAATAGTTATATTTTTCACCTCATTTTAGAACGGATACTTTGCACACCGCCCCACTCAAAAAAAGTGTTATTACAAATCAGTCGCCTCCACCATAAGCGCTAAGCACTACACGGAATTAATTTATATATAAAAACTTAACTTAACTTGATATTTAAACCTTTAAAATATTTGAAACAATAGGAAAATGACTTAAGAATTTCAGTTTATTAAATATTGATAATATTGATATATCGATAATTATGATACCAATTAACCATCCATAGGATACTACTTTAATATTCTAGTATTTGAATATATAGGATGAAATCTAGAGTATGAATTTATTGACTCGTTTCACAGTATTATACAATATCCTTATAAAAGTGTTTTATCTAACTTTATTTCTGAATATGAATCGGCATAGTTTAGTACGCTGCATTCACATTTCATAGAATTAAATGACTTATTTCTATAATTATACTTCAATTACATGAATTAATCGATTAAGTGTAAGTAATAAATTCTTTGCCTATATTTGTTTGAAATCCGTTTAATGATAAATATATGAGTTTTATGGCCCATTACTTCATGTTACACTATCATTATAAAATTATCATATTACTAAAACTTAAAAAAAATTATTTAATCGACATATAGTCAAATTTTATTATTTTAGTATTTTTTTGAAAATTAAGCACTTCTATTTAATTATTATTTAATTGTGCATTTTTATGTCTCATATAATTAGATATATTATATTAGATATTTATAATTATCACAATAACTATATACGTTAGTCGTATGATTTTAGCCTCTTTTTAATTTAGGGATTTAAATTTATTTAGGTTTTTTTTCTATCATATATTTTGATTTTCACCTTCAATTTTTTCTGTCTTTTTTAGACGTGATGAATGTTCGATCTCGACTCACATCACAGAAAAGCCTCGCACTGCGTATATCCGATGAGTTTTGGATCTAACTAATGTTTATGTAAATACGAAATAAGTAGAATGAAATTTAATTAATTACTCTCTTATTTTTATAGTATACACTGAAAACATTGAATCTGTCAAGATAAAGAATTATTTAGAACATTATTTTCTTTGCATTTATGGCTTTTCATATCGAAGTTCTTATTCAGCACTTATTAGTGTTTTCGTAAAATTTTAATTAATCTCTTTATTATTATAATACTCATCCTAGATTACCTTTTCCTCTTAATTATGTACCAAACTTTGATAATTATGTATTCAATCTATTTTATATGTTAATATCATGATATAATATATTATACATTTAATAAATATCTCCAAAAATGTATTAAACTATTGGAGATATTTTAATCTCACACTCATGATAATTTAAAATTTATCATTTGCCGATAGGTATTTATTGACCTATAATTTACAATCTTGAGATTTATCAATAGAGTCACATTTGTATCGATACAGATTTGTATGTGTTATTCTTCACATTACAAATTTTTATGCTAGATTATCCAAGTTTTAGTATATCTAATATCATGATATTATTTGGCGTTAAAATAACATTCGCACACTATCCGATCACTAGATTTCTATTATCATTCATATGATCAATTACTACTAACTAGCTACTAGGGAGTAAAAATAAATACATATGGTAAATCGAGAATCATTGTGCCCACAGTGATTCAGTTATCACTTCTCTCTGGAAAGACGTTACAAAAAACACAAAACAATAAAATAAACAATAAATACTTAAACAAAATATCAAAGATTACACATAGAGAATAAACAGACAATCAACTATATCTTGTCAAAGCTCCTCACTCAACTCCGCAAAAAGGTTATATCACACTATTATTCGGCACAACCTGGTGTGGAGAGTAAAGATTTACGTTATGCGCTAACGAGAGTAATAACCATAAGTGAAGCACACTTAAAACTATAATAATTGTCTAACCTTTATATATTTCTTTTTGGGATGCAGGAGGGAACCATAAGGTATTACTCAAATGTATCTTTTTGAATAAATTCTATAAGTTAAAATGATATCGTAATAGGATTTATTAATAAATTTTACTACATATCCTGTTAATAAATCACATATCAAATTAAAAATATTTATATAATATATAATATAATATATATATATATATATATGAGCAATAAATTATTTGTTAAAGACTTAAATGATACTAATTCTTCTTAAATAACATCGTTATTTTTGTTTGAGAGGAATATTCCTCTCTCAATCCGAGTGACTCTCTGCCAATAGGGAGGATGTTCTCAACCAAGAATACGACTTAATAGTCCGTAAGAGTAGTATTAATTATAATCATGATTGCTATCATAAAGGAATTATTGAGCCCGGTGATGGACCACAGTTCCGACAGCATAAACCCATATGGAATACACGTGATGAGTCTATCGGTGTAAGTCACATGAAATAACAACAGTAAAGGGGATGGAAATTAGTTCCTTACCCCGATTAAAATCAATATAATAATAAATAATAATAATAATAATAATAATTTAGATTTCACCCGAGTGAAGAGATGCCAGAGTAAGTCCACCAGTACGCCAATTGACCTATTTAATAATGCGGAATAATAAGAAAATAATAATAATAATAATAATAATAATAATAATTAAATAATCATCGTTTGTAATAATAAAAAATAAAAAATAAAAATTAAAATAATTAAGATATAAAAATAAATAATAAATAGACAAATAATATTTAATAAGAAAAAGTAATTCAATATTATATTTATTATAAATATAGTAAACAATATAAAGGTCATCTACTTAATAATAGGTGCTCTCTAATCATATTACATAATAAATTAATAATAAATAACAATTAATGTATTATATATTTATTATTATATACATTTTTACATATATATTATATCATATAAAATTTTTTTTTCATTCAATAAATGTATTCCTTTTCGCTTATGTTAAGATAATAATAATAATATATAGATCTATATAAGAAATTATGGTATATATCTATGTTAATATTTATTTAAATTAGTATTTAATTCATATTTTTATACTATAAATGTACTTTTGGATAGAATGTTGGTAATTTAATAACCATCTTCTTTGGGTTAAACATTTCTTCCTATATATATATACTGTTAAAATTTCCTTCTAAAATACATTTTTTTTTATAAACATTTTTCTCCTCACCTCAATAAATACTCTTTCATGTAATAATTTGTAATTTTTGTTTCTCTCTCTCTCCTCTTCATAATAATTTTAACTCTACACACACACATAAAAATAATGGAATTTCCCGGACCAGCGATTTTCCTATTCCAAAAAGGTATTCCTTTTCACTGTAGCTATTTGGGTGTAGTTATTTGTGAAGATTTCCATCTTATAATTACTTTTCTCGAAACTTTCTCTTAGAGTTCTCTAGGAACCTATCTTTATTGCTCTCTACGACTGATTTTTGTTCTTCTCTGTTATAAAGCAATTTATAAATGGATAACTTATATAATCTCCCTAGTGAGAATACCACTATATAATACTTGGCAGAAGTTGGTAAAGGATAAGAAAAAATCTTTTTTATATTTCTAGTTATTATTATATGGGGTATATTTATAAATGCTATTTTGTAAAACTATAAGCACATGTTCTCTCACTCTACTCTCCTCATTTCCCTATTAGAACGATATTTGGCTACCATGCTATTTTGGAACCTGGTGACCTGTGGTCATTCATTTTGCACATAATATCACTTTTTATATTATATTAATTTTTTATGTGAACAAATAATATTATTATTATGACAGTTTTTAATTTAAATTATATTATATAATTTTTATTAATAAATTTCTATATTAAATGTTATAATTAATAAATATTTTTTTTAAAATTTTTAACATTAAAAAATTAATTATTAATTTATAAATTAAAAATTTGAAATTATTATAACATGTATTGGCATTTTTTTTTTACTTTAATTAAGATTATGTTTATAAATTAAAATGTTATTTATTTTATTAATTATTTATAAATATTTAATTTTTTATAAAGTAGTTATTTTTTATATAATATAAATATCTCTCTTTTAGTTATATAATTATATATTTTTACAATAAATTTATTATACATAATAATACAGTTATAATTTATTGTTACTATTAAAAATTATATTTTATTATGTATTTAAATTTTTATTATAATAATAAATATATAAATA
>JABUQX010044163.1:0-7500 GCA_015478945.1 Trachelipus rathkii | reverse complement strand
ATATATATATATATAATATATATATATATATATATATATAATATATAATATATAAATATATATATAGGCCGTATATAACCTTGTTTATAGAAGTGGGTTATTTTTGTAGAATTTTAGAATTTTTACCAGATTGTTAAGAATTGACATTTATATTAATTTTTAAGTATAAATGAATGCATAGTACTTAAGTATTTATCTATAGGGAGCTCAGCCCCCCTTACCACTTAACCAGTGAGTGCTGAAAAAATATTGCTTGGGGTATCATGTTTAAGAGTACAAAAAATTAAAAAACAAAAAATATCTGGCAGTAAATATGCTAGAAGTATAAAATTTAGACACTACATAACATTTTTTAAGCTCATTTTTTGAACCTTTTTTTTAACTTTCTTTTTTACTGATTATTCAAACATTTCATTGTAAATTTTATGAAAAAATCAGCTGGTGTTTGCATAATTGATAAGTACTTTCCATAGATAAATATTTAAATATTGAAATTTTAGACCTATTATTTCATATTGACACGTTTAAGAAATGTTACGTACTCACATTATTTTTTTTTCATTGTAATTCCATGGTTTTACATACATAGTAAAATATTGAGTGCTGTACTGGTTAAAAAATGACTGATACCACTTATTGATACTAGTTTTATTACATTAAAGCACAGTATTTTTAAAACAGTTTTATAACAAAAGTGATAAAAAAAAATGGAGTGGGAGGGGAGAGGAGTTGCTATTCTGATGAGTGATCTGTAGCATAGAGCTATGGTGAGCTTTGGGTTGGTGTTAGAATATGAATGATTAAATTTAAATTTAGGATGGTTAAAGTGTGTAGTGTTGCATTATTATGATCATCATGAGGGATGATATTAAGAGAGTGAAAAATGTATATTACTTTCTGAAATGATCTCAATAATGTTTTTGGATGGAGTGAGTGGGGGGCTGCAGAGTGGATGTGTTAGGTGACTAACTGATGGATAGGTGATCAAATGAGGAATGGGATTAAAGGTGTCTTTGGGGTAGTAGGAGAGAATGAGAATGGTACTAGGGTGATTAATTTTTGTGCTATGAGAGAAATGTGCATGTCTTACTTTTTTCAAACATAAGATTGTCTATAAGTAGTGAAGAGGGAGGCATTTAAGTATGTGGTGGATGTTAAATCAGTGAGGAGGTTGGGGATGGGAACATCAATCATTCATATTATTTTATGCAAAATTAGGTTAATGGGGACTTGGATGAAGAGGAAAGGAAGTGGAGAAAGTAAGATGTAACACAATTATACTGTGATACATCTTACTTTTTCCGTATCACCTTCCTCTCATCCAAGTCCCCACTAATCTAATTTTGCATAAAACATATTTTAATGATCTGATTGTCCCATCCCCAACCCCCTCCTCACTGATCATCCACCACATACTTAAATGCCTCCCTCTTCACCAGCACAAATTCAACCATACTTTTATCTTCATCACCATCTCTTCCCTTTCTCATTCTTGTATACTTATAGACAATATTATGTTTGAAAAAAGTAAGACATGCACATTTCTCTCATAGCACAAAAATTAATCACCCTTCCATTCTCATTCTCTCCTGCTACCCAAAGGCACACCTTTATCCCATTCCTCATTTTGAATCACCTATCCAATCATAGTCACCTAACACATCCACTCTGCAGCCCCCCAGCTCACTCCATCCAAAACATTATTGAATCATTTCAGAAAGTATATACATTTCACTCTCTTTAATATCATCCTCATATGATCCATATAATGCCACACACACACTTTAACCATATTAAATTTAAATTTAATCATTAATATTCTAACACCCACACCCAAAGCTCACCATAGCTCTATGCTATAGATACTCATCAGAATAACAACTCCTCCTCTCCCCCTCCCACCCATTTTTTTGTATCACTTTTTTTACTTAAAACTATTTTAAAAAAACTGTGCTTATGTGTAAGATCAATAGTATCATAAGTGGTGAATCATCTTTCTTGTAACTACTACAAGCACTCAAATTACTAAGGTGAAAAGGTTTAATATACGAGTATGTTGGGTTAAAATTTTTTAACACCACTCTCTTTCCATTCCGTGCATTATCGTCGATTAAAGTTGTGAAAATAGCAAAATTGTATACAATAATTTAAATATATTACAAGGCAAATTGTAATCTTTTAAAATTAATAAAATTAAGAGTTTGTTATAAACTAGCGAGTACATTGAGCGTTAGATAGTAGCTATATAGTTATTGAAAATGAAAATTAGCTATACCATCTTTATATCAGCTGACAATATCGCATTAATCTTTTATGCTAAAGAAATTTATTAAATAATAGGATTATATATATAGAAGTAAACTACAATTTGCAAACTTGTAATTAATATACAACCTTCTCGAGATTCATAACATCCATAAAGTCCATACAAATAATATAATTGGTTAAGAAAATATGAGCAAAGAAAAGGTCCCTCGATAATGAGATATATGTGAAGAGTGATCGTATTTAAAACTGTTAGGTACTACTTAGATAAATACGCTTAAATCAGATATTTCTAAAGCAAAATATAATTAAAATTTAGGATTTCGTAAACTGTATTAGAATATATATATAGGTTTAATTAGAAAACTATAATTCAAGTTTTACTTAAAGAACCAACAAGTTTAAATCGAAGTCTTAATTATCTAATTAAAAGAAAAGTTTGGATTTAAGATGATTAATTGTCATTACTGTTATGTATTTTATCGTGAAAGTGAAGATTTTTAAGATATGGAATAAACTATCGTGAGATCGTTCTCTTTAATCTCTCTACAGTTGCTGAGCATGCAAGGTACGAAGTAAGGGATTACTCGCGTGTGTATCTGGAGGCTGGTTGTTCTATATTGTGCTGTTACTCCGGTATATGTTCCTGGCTTCTGAAACATTCAACTAAGTGTTTCCTAAAAGAAATGTGGTATCAAACCTAAATAAATAGAATGATGAAAGAGTTAACGAGTGAGATTTGTATTGCTAGATAACTTCAGTACTGCTATGAGCACTGTTGGCACAATAAAATGAGATAAAGTAATACACTGAGTCATGCAAACGAGATGGTCAGGTGGCCGATTTGTCGCGTCATCAGGTGATATGTTAGGCGGTTTTACGTCTTGCGGGGCTGACTATTGGAAACATCTTTACACATTAAGGTTCTTTGTTCGCCAAGACTCTCTCCTTCCATACCATAATCTCTCAAATAACGTCTTCACAATACGGTATATAGGTATATATATTAAAGTAAATTATTAACCAATTCAGATACATTTTATACTTTCATTATTAATTAGGTTTATATTTTATATATAATAAGGATTTAAGCTTATCTTAATATAAGTTATGATAGCCAATCTGTTCACTATTATACAGAATTGAAAAACTATTATATTTACACATAGCATCTTAAGGTTATTTAAAGAAAGTAAATATTATTATCTAGATAGGTCACTTCTAAATAATAATTATATGCAATACTTGAGATATTTTTATTATTATTATAAGCTGAATATTACTTAGAAAAATGTTATCCATATCAAGGTCATAGCAAATTGTTTTGAATCTTATTCAAGTGCAGGTAATATGTTTAAAAATATTACCTAAATGGAAGAGACCATAAGAATTGTACTATATATGAAATATGATACTTTAAGAGTTAATGATATTTTCACAGTAGCAACCTCTCCGACATCAGCAAATCCAAGCATTTCCCCTCATCTTCTTGATGACAAGGGTGAATAGATAATACTTTGCAATTCAAAGAAATACAGTTGAGTTGAACTGAAAGAGAATTAGTAATTACTGAAAATAAGCACAAAGCATCTGATTCTACTGTTACGGATGCCCATAACCTTATCTTGGGCACAAGCAGAAACGGTGAACAATAGAGATCATGATGGCAAGAGCAAATTTGATAAAATAATTGGTTTGTATTTTAAACGATTCTTATTCCCTTGAAAGTTTGAAAATATATAAGAGAAATTATGCAAAAGTGAGTCAGCTTTTATTTAATAGCGCAAGCAGAGTGGCAGGCCATTTGGACAGGTTGATATGGCCCTACAATCTTGAAGAATCTACTCCAGGTTTCAAGTACTCTGCCTATCACATACAATATAAACTTGGTTAATTGAAATCTATAATTGAAATCTGTACAGTATTAAAGTAATAAATATTTCCAAAGTACTAAGCAGTTTTTGTTGACTAAAATACCGGCTTGTTCTTGCAAATAACAGCCATCAGTCTTCGTCAGATAGTAAGGAGGAATGGTACCAGTTTCTCAATCGAATAATACTTTCCAGTCTTGCATGTTTTTTTTTTAAATAATTAAAACTCAGAACTTTGAAACAAATGAAAATTACACCAATATATTTTAAAATTAAAGTAGTGTGCTGGCTATTTTAAAAAGATGAATGAGGACTGCATTTTCTCGAGTTGCGAAAATCATATTATGAAACTCGTTGGTACGAATTGTGCTGAAGGCTGAAGCATGTAGTGATTCTGCGACTCATAAACCTTGATTAAACTCTGTTTGTTCTTGTTGTAAGTGACGGAGGGACACGGCCTTCAGGAATTTCCTGTCTTCTAAATCCAGAAACTTCTGCAATTTATATTTAATTACTGAATCATGCAAAATCTCTTCTCTATCAGACTAAAAGTTCTTTTCTCCATACTATCAACCGCAATAATTTTCCTGATCCTTTTTCCTCATACTTTTTTCTATCACTTTGTTAAACATATGAACTATAATTTTGCTACAGTGCCCTCACAATGCTGCTACTAAATTTATTTGGTATTGTACCATATACACATTCAAGATCTGCAGCTCGACTTGTCTCAATGTGGTCCAGTAAAGATTGAATTTCTATTACCTCAATTTTAAATTCTGTAAGCCTATTTATTACATGCATACTAGACTAATATTCTCTAAACTATTATCCACTCTTTTTTCCTCAGTAAACACTGATGCCAAATAAGCATTGAAAATACTAACCAATTCTTTATCTGAATTTGCAAAATTTTCCCCAAGGTTTTATTGGAGCAATTGTTCTATTCTTACTTTTAAATTTATAAAAGCTAGAAACATTTTCAGTTTCGCTAAGTTAATATCAGTCATTCCCTTCGACTTCCTTATTAACTGATTAAGCTCGTTTATAATTTTCCTATAATATTTTCAAAGTCTTCTTTCAAAGTCTTTGGATATTTTAAGATGTCTAAACTTTTTAATGATTTTCTCTCTTATCTCTCTCTATTATACCTTTGCAAACCTAATGTGTCTATCTTTAAAGCACAATGACTAAATATTGGTCAGAATTTGTTTGAAACGCTCCCAAGTAAAAGTCAATTTTGATTTTTAAGCTCTTTATCCCAGTCAATAATGTTAAGCATAGGACGAGACTTGCTATAATCACAATATTTGAAGTCAACAATTCTTTCCTTATTAACTTGCAATTTGGGCCCAGATAATACTCACGTTACAAGTATTCAAGCGGAACAAATTTTAGCAACAGCTTGTGAAAATGAAGCCCAAAATGCAAAACGAATGCGACTAGGTCTTGAGCCCGTCTCTCAACCAAACCCTTTAACTCCACAACCTCTTGTATCACAGTCTCAGGTATATTGATAATTTTTATTAGATTAATAGAAGTTGAATGCTGCAAGGCATTCGAGTTCATACTTATTATATCATAATCAATTTTACAACTTCGCCATTTTTACTTTATTAACAAATATTTATATGTTACAATTTTATTTTAACAGAATATTGTACGAGTACTTAATTATATATTCGTAAATTATAATTATAATTTTTGAGTTGTATTTCTTCATATTTCCAAAGTTTTACAAACGTAAGATGCTAATTTAGGTGAAAAGGGTAATATATTTTTTGATGGATTTAAAATAAGAGTTTTGAATAAATCGTGATTAGAGATTTCAAACATCTAGAGGTTTTTTTTTTTTGGAAGAAAGTTCAATATTTTGATTAATTTCAAGCTCCTCCAAAGCTTCAACAATTATTTTACAAATCTTTTCTAAATTATAAAAATCCGTTGTAACTTTCCCCACACCTCGTTTCGGGCATTTGTGTTAATTTTGTCCATTTTATCTTAATGGAATATCTTTCCTATTTTTTCTATTTAAATAGTTGTCCACCTTGGCAACCTTAAATAGTACCAAGTTGTTTAAACTGTGACAATAAAGTTTGTAATGTGTTTTACTCCACATGAATGTGAACAGCAATGAATATACAATGCCCCTTGTTATTTTTGACAGCTTGCACACCTCAAACTTCTCTTCATTGCTGCTGCACCATCATATAGTTAATTCAAAATTTTCTACTAATTGAAATTCAAAAAGGATTGGTTTTATATACCCAAATATTTTTTTCTTGTGGAAACCTGTTTGAATAAAAAATTTAACTTCATAAAAATTCAACTTTATATTAAATTTTCAACATTACAAATTTAGGAACTCTTAAAAGTACGATTTTTCAAATTTCAACATTTGAAATTATTTTGGTAAATCTTTAAATTAGTTTTTAACGGTATTTTCCAGCATTTGAAAAAATAATGGTGTTTCATTAAATGCCATTTTCAAAAAGCAGAAAAGAGAATTAGTTAGATTTAGGTGTCTTATAATTGACGTTTGTTTTTATGAAATTTCAATATATGTTTTATATACTAATATTTCAATTAGTTGTTGAAACCTTGTTTTAAATGAAACAAATTTTAACTTCTAAAATTACCCGCTTTTTCTAAATTTTCACATTACAAAATTAGAGAGTCTCTTAAAAGTACCATTTTCCTAAATTTCAAACATTTGAAATTATTTATAAATCTTAAAATTGAGTTTTTAACGGTATATTTTCAGGCATTTGGAAAAAAAATGGTTTCATTGAAATGCAATTTCAAGAGCTCCAATGTGAATTATTTTTAGTTTGAGATGTCTTAAATTGACGTTTTTTAATGAAATTTCAATATTTGTTTTTATATACCAAATATTTCATTAGTTGTGAAAACCTGTTTTAATAAAAAAATTTAACTTCTTAAATTACGCTTTTTCTTAAATTTTCACATTACAAATTTAGAACTCTTAAAAGTACCTGATTTTTCCTAAAATTTCAACGATTTTAAAATTTTTTGGTGTCTTAAAATGATGTTTTTTAATGATTATTTTCAGCATTGAAAAAAAAATAATGATGTTTCATTGAAATGCAATTTCAAAAAGCAAAAAGGGAATTTATTAATTTTTAGGTGTCTTAATTGACGTTTTTTAATTGAAATTTCAAATATTTGTTTTTATATACCAAATCATTTCATTAGTTGTGAAAACCTGTTTTAATAAAAAATTTAACTTTTAAAATTCGCTTTTTCTTAATTTTCACATTACAAAATTCAGAACTCTTAAAGTACGATTTTTTCTAAATTTCAACATTTGAAAATATTTGGTAAAATCTTAAAATTGAGTTTT
>JABUQX010044162.1:10000-43863 GCA_015478945.1 Trachelipus rathkii | reverse complement strand
TACTGTTTATTATCACTCTTATCTATAAGCAGTAGCTATTTATATATATATATATATAATATATAATATATAAATATATATATATTATTATATAATATATATTATTATATATAATATATATATATAATAATACTATAATATATATATATAATATTTATAATATATATATATATATATATATATATATTATATTATATATATATATATATATATATTATTATAGTATATATATAGTATATATTATATATATATTATATTATATATATTTATAATATATATATATATATATATATATATATTATATATATATTTATATATATATATATATAATTTATTATATATATATATATATATATATATAGTATACTATATATATATATTTACAAGCTCATACAGTCACTCACGGGCAGAGGCCTATTCAAGGAGGGGGCGTTGCACGGCCTCAGAAGTTCACACTTAACGCAAATTACGTAGATGTGCGCAAGACGAAGGCTTTGAAGTGAGGGAGATTAAATGCAGCAGGAACACAGGAGGAAGAGAATTCCACAGAAGCCTGGAGTTGCCAATATCCAAACAAAACTAATGCGCAGACACAGCACCCCTAGTGTTCCGAGGGCGTCTTGTAAAGGTGGTAGTACGCGAGTGGCAAGTTCCCTCGAGAACCTGCCGCGTATCTATAGAAAGAGATAAAGCACCACATCGCGCCGCAAAGATAGAGGTCAAGAGAAGTGGAAAGTACGGAGGAACAGTTTATAAGTCTTTTGGATTTTGACTCGCCCTGCATCCAATAGCCGGGTGAGGACCAGAGCCCACACGATATGAGAGCAGTACTGCCATACAGGGCGGATTGAAGGCCCTTGTATAGTTGGAAACTGAGGCAAGAGGAAAAAAGTCTCACAGTCTAAACGAAACTCCCAGTTTCTTGAGCCGCCCTAGCAACTTGTGATGAGTTCCAAGACATTTTTTTGTTTATTTAAGGCAAGGATGGTTATATTGTAACAGAGAGACGAGAGGAACCGGTCGAAAGAGATAGGAAATTAATAAGGTGTGTTTTGGAAGAGGGAATTTGAGGAAGTTGAGTTTATTAAAGAATTAAATTTCACAGGTGAGACGAGCCCACCCAGAATCCTATCCAAATCAGCGGAATTTAGAATCGAAAAAGATTAAGACGAGCAGGCAATTCTAGAAGTTAAAGAGGGAACGAATTGAAATGAGTTGAAGAATGAAAGGGCGAGTCATAAGGGTAAAGTCATCGGCATACGAGTGGATAGATTATATGTGCAGGTGAAGATCTTAATGAAAAGAGAATAGAGGGAGATAAGAACAGAACCCTGAGGAACACCACAATTAATTAGAAAGGAGAAAGTCGCCCCATCACAACAGCCGATATTGAGCGATTTGAGAGAAAAACTAGACATAACTAAGGCAGAAGAGAGGAGGAAACCCAAGGAGGGAGCTTGGAGAGCAGGGACGCGTGCCATACCCGGTCAATGCTTTGGATATGTCAAGCGCCACACGCAAGTCTCCCGTAGTTCCTAAGGCCGGAAAACCATAAATCAGTAAGATAGGAAAGTTATATCGCCAGTAGACATCGAGCGCAGAAAGCCGTACTCAGGCAGATCAGAAAAATGAATGAAGATTCCAGTGTGATCTAAGATAATGAGAGTTGATTGAGAAGGGTTTTCAAAGGATCTTAGATAGAATACAGTGAGAGCATAGGGCGATAGTCTAGAAGGATCAGAACGGCTTCTGTTTTTTCTCGAATCGGTGTATGTGGCGCATTTCCAACCAACGAGGAAAGTGTTAAGTTTTGGACATAGGAATATAGTTGAACGAGGGGCGGGGTCAAGCACGGAAGCACATTCCCTCAAAATTCGGGGAGGAACGCCATCCGGGCCACCCGCCTTCCTAACGGTTCATAGATTTCAGACTCCATTTGCACCCGATCAAATGTAATCACACGCAAAGGCAATAGGACACCTGAGAGGAGAAGGAGGAGAGGAGGAGGGAAGCCAGAATCATCCAGGGTTGAGCTAGAGGAAAATAGGAGACCAAAGAGATGGGCCTTTTCAGTTGGAGAAATTAGCAACAAGAACCATCAGATCGAAATAAGAGGAGGAAAGAAATATTTACAGAAGTTGTTAGAGATGTTGTTGGCAAGAGGCCAGAAAGATTTTACGAAGGAGAACCTAGGAGGTTAGCGCATTTCGTTCATGAGAAGCCCGCTCGCTCGTCGAGAGCTATCCCTCGCAGACGATTTCTAGCTGATGAATTAGGAATAGTGATAGGGAACGAGAATTTTTCCCCCGATACGCCACTGTCTCTAGGCCTGATTGGCCAGAGGAACAAAGCACGATCGAACATGGATGTATGAGGAGAGAAAAAATTTAGTCTCGAAGAGGAATGAACATGCTCATCCCATCAACGACTTACAGCTCCACTATCGGCAGGCAAAACCAAAGGTCACAGCAGTCAAAGCAGTCATTCAAGTATAGTTAGCCGTTAGAAAGCGGACGCAAGGCCCCCTAATCGGCGATTAAAGTGCCAGAAAAAACGCGTGAGGCAGGGATGAGGCTGTTGGAGAGAAAGTATTACAATTAAGAGATATAAGGTTGTGGTCAGAATTACCGATAGGAGCGAAGGTGGTGTATTTATAGAGAGAAGGACTTAGTGGTGAACATAGGTCAAGTGTGTTCAGACTTGGTTGGGACGATCCGGAATGGTTACAGGTTCTTTAATTAGCTGCTCCAGGTCGTTGAGAATGCTGAATGATTCGCCTCCTCCCACCTAAATCATATGAAGAGGACCCCAACCAATTCAGTGTTTGTGTGCTTTGAAATCGCCCAAATAAGGACTCAGTATTTATATATTATATATATATATATATATATAATATATAATATATATATATATATATATATAATATATATATATAATATATATTAATATATATATATATATATTATATATATTTTTATATATAATATATAAGGGTAGCACCGAGACTGAATTTTCGCTGTTCTGGCCAGAACCAGAATCCCAAATTTTTTTGCCAGAACCGGAAATTTTTAATGAACTTTCCTTAACTATAAAGAATGTAAAAAAATAGATGTTTATATAACTTTCAATATTACTCTTTATATAGTATATATATATATATATAGTATATATATATATATATATATTATATATAGTATATCATATATATATATATTATATATATATTAATGATATATTAAACAGATTAGATAAAAAAAATTTCATTGATTACAGATATGTCGCATATAATAACCTCACAAATGTTTTTAAAATGCCTCATTCGAAAAGATTTTTTTATTATAATTAGTGTTATAATTCTTTAATAGAGTGTAAAATAATAAAACAAAAAAAACTAGGTGGTTCACCAAAAACATTTAATACAACGCCACTTTATAAACATATGAAAATCATCACCGAAGAGAATATCTGGAAGTCAAAAATATGGATAGTATAAGGGAGAATCCTGTATTTTCTAGAACACTGACACCCTAAATAGATGAAAGATCGAAGGCCGTGAAACAGTGAAAGTCTTTGAGGAATTCTTCCCAAAAGCTTGCCATATCAGATTGACCCTAAATCACAGGCAATTCTTTCAGAAAATAGTAATTTTACTGCAATGAGTAAACCAGTAATTCACATCACGGTAAGAGCAAAGGGCTCATAAACTTGTGCCATCTTACAACCAAAATATTCTTATTTCTAGGTAGAAAATATTTTTTTTGTAGAGAGATGATGTAACCAACTTCATACAGTAAATTGAGATCAGTAGTATTCAAGAAGTTTATCTAAGGTCTGATAGATATCATTTACCTACAGATATATAGAAAGCTAAATAATTCAAAGTCATTTATTTCTTTAACTACTCAATAGCCTTACGAGCCAGTTTGAACAATTGGACTATGTATTCCATTGCAATATTATATATATATATATAGATATTATATATATATATAATATATATATATATTATATATATAATATATATATATATATATATATATATATATATATATTATTATACCATTATTATTATATATATATATATATATATATATAATATATATATATATATATATATATATATAAATATATATATATAGTATAGTAATAATATATATATATATATATATAATATATATATATCATAAATATATATATATATATTATATATATATATATATATATATATATATGAAGGAGCTTTAGTCTAGGGTCTAAGCCTTACCAACGAAAAAGTATAGATTTTTCTTCGCACTTAAACTGTTATTTTGTATATTTTTTCTTCTTATTTTATTTCACGGGCATAACAAAGATATTTTTTGCTATTAGTTTTATTTAGTTATAAATTAACTGTACAGAGTTGTCATAACTGCGTTGTGCGCTAGCGATTGTTTTTCTATCTACTACATTTCCCGCTGTTAGAAAATAATAACAACAGAATAAAATGTGACATGGGGTTTAATTTTTGAGGAGGCAAATTGCCCAACGTTAACAAACTTTAACAGTTATGGATTCGCCTAATATACTCGTAATGTATTACGACAGTATTCACATCAAATATACAAAATTTATTTTATAAACAAATTATTAATGAAATCCAATTTGTTGCACTGTGGTGGACTTTTGGAGGGTAGAATTTCCAAATTACTTGGATTCACACCTGAACACCCAGCCACTTCTAAAAGTACTTAATTTTAGATGAATAGAGAAGATTTAAGTAAAAATTCAAGTAGTAGAGGAAACTAAATCTAACAAAATGACAATATACCTAAAAAGTAATCAACATAGTTACATGAGTTTCACCTTATTATCACTATCACAAGAGGATAACTGGCATAGGAATATAATAAACTTTAAGCACCAATAGAAATTTATTTTTTTTGTATAAATCATCTAATTCTTCACCATTATTATTTAAAATAAAATAGCTTTCCATTTTATTAAGTTTTTCACATTGTACTTGATATTCCTTATTATGTACACATATGTCCAGATAACTTATACTATGGCATAGGGGCCATTGAATATGGTTGTCTAGTTTGTTTCTGCCATACTGCTTTTTTTACTAATACAAAATTTTGCATCTTGCAGACTTTTTGGCACATATATTTTGGGTTCTTGGCAGTAAATTCTGGAGACAAAGGGAGTCCTAAGAATAGAATTTTAGTTTTTCAGCGTAAGTTTTCATGGACATGGGAAAGGACTCAGCTGATTATTAATGCTCCAGGGAGAGTTGGATTTTGACCCATCATTAAGATGGAGGTGATTCCTTCTGAATTCAATGGGGCAGTATGCAGAACACAATAGCACAATGGGAGAAGATCGAGCCAATCATACTTCACATCTTTCCAACTCATCGGACAGCATGGCTCGCAAAAGATCTCAAAATGTTCTATTGGGAGTTTCCGATGAGGCGGAGGAAAAGTTATGCCCGGGATGCCTAAACTCCTCACACGCACTCTTTCAATAAGTCCGACGTTTAAAACTGCCGTGCCTTTATCAGAAACGTAAGTTCCTTACCACGTCCAGCTTATGTGTAGAAATCTCTAGTAATTTACCTCCACTAATGGTAAGAGGTTTCTATGCTTTTTCAAAGGGAAAAGCAAAGGATAACGGGGAACCTATCATCATGTTACAGGTACTTATAGGCTTTGGCATTGAGGCATTTTTAAGAATGTCAATATGGACTTACTTGAAATTTGGCCGATACTGCCTATAAGATTCAAATGGAGGAAGTATTTTAGAGAGATTTAGACCTATGACAAGCATTACAATTTAATACAAACTGATTTGTTTAATTAGGCATATCTTCCATACAAAAGTGCTTTCGAAGAGATGCCAGAGTTTTCTTAACACCAAATGCCCTAAGAGTGAGAATAAGAAATAACAGGAAGAATAAAGGATTCCGGAACAAAGACACTTGGTGAAAGTGGAATAGATTCATCAACGACTAGGGAGACCAAGTCATTCTGATAATAATAGTCTTTTTGTAAGCTTAAGACCCGTATTTTCTTGTTTATTTAAATATTTCGGAAGTTGTACATCAGTTTCTTGTGCTGCTTGCAGTTCTTTGTAGTCAATCATGAAGTGAAATAGCTTAAATACTTCATTGCCAGAAATACGGAAAATAGATTCATGTGCATAACCGTCATCCTCTGTTGAAGAAATCTGCTGGGGGTAGAAAAATCTGTAACACCCAAGACTTCATCACAGGATACTTATGGAATGACTTCTGCTTCGTATCTGATCTCCAAGTTGAAGAGAAGAGCTTGTTGCTGAATCTATTTTTACTTTTTCCGCAGAAGTGGAAGGAGTGGGCAAATTTGATGGCCATTCAGTGGTTCTCTGAGCTGGATTTCTACTCAGAAATCTGCAAGAATATTTTTTTCGGATTTAATATGATGTATAGTCAAATCACATTCGGACAAGAAAGTTAGCTATCGCTGCTCCCTTGCTAGCTAGTGGTTAGCGTCAGTCTCCTTTTTAAGCGACTGTGTGACTGAAAGATTGTCACAAAACACATCTACCTTTATTGCTTCTACTATGTGGATAAATTTCTTTATTGTTTTAACCAAGGCAAGGAGTTCCTTGCTATATATACTATAACCAATTTCAGTAGGATTCAATCGATAACTGTAAAATTCCAGTGGAACTGTTTTTTTCATTTTCTGTAGAAACTACTACACCTGCCAAGGCTGTCTGACTAGCATCAGTGAAAACAGATATTTTGAGCATTATTAGAAGGAAAACCCAAAGGTATATCATTTTTGAGGGCCAATTTGGCCATATTAAAGGCTTCTTCGGCCTCAGGATTCCATTTTACTCTGCGTTGAGAGTATGGTGCACCTTTGAGAAAAGAAAAGAGAGGAGAAATAATTTCAGAAATACCAGGAAGAGAAGAGCGAAAATAGTTTAGACTGCCTATAAAAGAACGTAAATCTTTGATAGTCTTGGGTTTTGGGATATTCATAATAGCAGTAGTTTTATCCTCATTAGGAAGCATGGAGCCTTCGGACACATCAAAACCTAAATATGTAACCTGAGACTGTCCAATTTGGCACTTATCAGCACTAAGTCTCAAATTAAAAGATTTTAACCGATCTAGTACCATTTCTAATCTTCATGTGTTCATCATGAATAGGAGTGGCCGATGAGGGTATCATCAATATAATAAAATGTTAGGGATTTAGAAAGAATAAAGCATATGTATCTTTTGTAAAAACTAGTGGACTGGAGTGGAAGGCCTTCTACGACTACCTAGTATAGAAAACTGCCAAAAGGAGTATTTATAGTTAAGAACTTTCGACAATCAGTGTGGACTTTGGTTATAAAATGCCTTTTTAAGTCTAAAACAGAAAATACTTTACACCCATGAAGTAAGTTCGTAAAGTCATTTTAAGTTAGGGAGACTGAAATTGTCTTGAACAGCCGGTTTGTTCAGTAATCTCAATCGGCTACTATTCGGACCTCCACCACTAGGTTTCAGAAAAGTTAAGCCGAATCGGAAAACCAAGGTGAGTGTGAGGGAAGAAAAGACCCAGCATTTACCACCTGCTATCTCTTCTTTGGCGCTTATAGCATATAACTTAGTAGAGATTCTGCGACTTTTAATGTTTATTGGAAACCCATAACTTTAAATTTATAAAGAATTAATTCATTTAAGGAATTTTGTTCAGCGGGGGGAAAGACGAAATTTTGTAAAGCCTGTTTCACTTGTATTATTAAATTCATTTTCATTTTAATATCAATATTATCCACACTAATTTCATTTCTATTTTTATGTTACACTTGTAGGAGGGCATTGTCCGATAGCCACCCCAGGATATTATTATTATAAATTAGTAGCTCTCAATTAACATTTTCTAAAATTGCGTATTAAAATATCAAAACTTTATATTCACCTAATAGAGAAGTGTAAAGGGAAGGCGCGGAAGGAATTTAGGAGAAAAGAGTTAAATTTATATAATTAAAATCATTTGTTAGGGGCAGTGCTTCAGAATTATTCCCTTGAATGACTTCACAAGAAAGACCAGTTGTGGCATCAATTATAATATTTGAGCTAAAATATAGGTTAAATTTATATTTAGAAAAAAAATCTATCCCTAAAATATTATCAATTACATCAGCAATTATTAAAAAGTTTGTAGTCCCGCTTGAGCAGGAAATCTAGTTTTTTTAGTTATACAATCATAAATGTTAATCTGACTTCCATTAGCAGCTCTAAGAAAGCCAATAGGACCTTTCTTTTGTTCTGTAGAAGCCTTTAAAATAGAAAATGAACTCCCTGTATCTAACAGAAATAATTGCTTTGAATTAGAGTCATATATACGAAGGAGACAATTAATTGCAAAATTTTTACATTCGTTTACATTTAAAACTTTGGGAAGCACTGACCCATTGCAAGAATCTGCATTTTCAACCCGAATCGCATTATTTTGGCTTGGAACTAAAGGTTCCAGCCCAATAGCTGACTTTTCGCTACCTTGATAATGCATATCCTTATCCTTAACACTATTATCAGAGGAAATCAAATTTTCCCTATACCAAGATTCATTTTCACTCAACTGAGCTCTCTCGCATAAAACAGATGGTTTACGCCATTAGTTGCATTTTCACTTGAATGAACATAAACCTGGATATTATTTTTATTAGCATGCAAAATTGTATCAACATTTTTACCTATACTGTTGTAATTATTATTCGAGTTTGGTTGGGGGTAGCTTTCCTCCCTAATACGTTCTATATTGTTAAAACTACTTTTGTACTTACAAATTTTCTGTTACCACCAGGTTAAAACGCACTTTCTTTGTACAGGGTCGTAACACCACCCCAAGACTTAGTTTCCCTGCGAAGGTAGGGAAGTAGGTCCAGCATTGTTTTGTGATGGCGCTTGTGCCAACAAATGAGCCATTTTGCAAGTGCCTCCTTGGCACCTGCTAGCCATTTCACGGAAGGTGAAATGGTAGTAGCAAAGGGGGCCATCTTTTCTAAATCCTGAAGGTGATCGACGACGGTTAGAACGACCTCTGTCCCAGCCAGGAGAGCGACATCTGTCCCAACCATTATTATTACGAGACATCCGTAGGATCTAATTATTACTTTGGATTTTTTAATTTTTTTTTTTGGGAAAAACCTCCAACTTCTGGAACATCTCACTTAGTTCGAATTGTTTATTTGGGCCAAATCATTGTGTGAAATGTGGTCTTCTTTCCTAGGTTGGGGATCTCTTGCCCTGGTAGGGACGAATGGAGTCACGGCATTGACCGAATAATCTGGATAGGATTTTGACTTAAGACGTTGGGATCCCATGAACACATCAGCTGCTTCGGCCAATTTATGAATATCTGCATCCCCTTTCAGCACCGTTAATAACAGTACAGATCCCAGTTAGACACGAAAACCAAACTTGTTTCATAAGGTTATTCATTTTGATGTAAAAAGCCATTTGATAACTGCGAGATCCTAATGATGCTTTAATTCTGTTAAGATATGCCGGTGGGCTTGTTCACCAGGTTTCCAGCTCTATGCTGAAATAAATATTTCAGCTTTCTCTTGTATCAGATTGGAGCATAAGTTTCAGTTTACAAGGCGAACCAACTTCTTCATATTGTTTGGTCGTTGATAGGATAGCTTATTCTTGAAGTTATAGCCGAAGGTAAGAGAGGACTGAGAAGTTGAACTTTTTCGATATTATCAGTAACAAAATAAAGGCTAAATAGAAATTCCACTCTATCTAACCAACTTTCCCCACATGCGCTTGTTTCAAACCGAGGAATATCCTGCAGAGAGAGTACTTTCCTAGTTCTTCGATGTGTTCGGGTGATGGGGTGCGAGAATGATCACTCTCAACCGATGAGTTATTAGAGTTGTGACAGTCATTCCCATTTAGATTTTCATTATGTCCATCATTTTCATTTATTTCAACATCTACATGATGTATAGAAATTCCAGACGGTGAATTATTTAAATTTTGAGCACCAGGAACTGCTTCTGTCGAGTCATCATTGAATTTCACAAACAAATTTTTTTTTTTTTTTCACCGCGTCTTAATTGTACATTCACTTAAAACCTTAATTCACTGTTTTATTAGTTATGTTTTGTAGAAAAGCACTTGACTCGACTTTAACTACAACCATATACCAAGTAGGCTTAATTTGTAAAATTGTTAAAAAAAAATATTAAAAACCATTATTTATAAAAATAGGTATTGCCATAATAAATAGTTGCGCTTACTTATATAGGCCCTAGAGAGGACAGATAGTTCAGTAAGCTAGGCTCTTAAACTAGTACTAGGCCTGGATTTAACTTAAACTTTTTCGTTATTTTTATGTTTTTCCACTTTTATATTTGTAGAAGATTTTTTTTTGTTATTTATGAATGCACTAAAAAACTATAGTCTTTTACTTCTATTTTTGAATGCATATATGTGAGTGCGTGCTAGCTTATACTGGCCTATTTTCAAGTCATTAAATTTCACTAAATTTTCTTTTTTTAATTTTTTTCTTTTCTTATAATACAAGCTCAAAATTCTACATTTATATTTATATTTTCGTTTATGTTAATTTCATAAGTCACTCTTTTTTATGGGATAAAACCACGGGAAGGACTTAGTCTAGGGTCTAAGCCTTACCAACGAATAAAAGTATAGATTTTCTTTCACCTAAATCTTTATTTTTAAATATATTTTCTCTTTATTTTATTTCACGGGCATAACAAGATATTTTTCGATATTAGTTTGTATTTAGTTATTAATATGTACGAGTTTATAATGCGTGGTGCGCATAGCCGATGTTTTCTTCTACTACATTACCGCGTTAGAAAAATTAAATAAACAACAGAATAAAAGTGACATGGGTAATTTTTGGGGCAATTTTGCCAACCGTTAACAATTGTACAATGTATGCATTTCTCGCTATATTACTCCCATATATTCGTAATTATTACGAAGTATTCACATCAAATATACGAAAATTATTTTATAACAAATTATTAATGAATCCAATTTGTATGATATTATATATATATATATTATATTAGATATATATAATATATATATATATTAATATATATATATATATATAATATATATTATATTTATATATTATATATATATATATATATATTTTTTCTAACAATTTTGTATTTCACAGAAAATACTTAAATTTTAATTCTCCAAATTTGAATTTAATAATATCATATATCCTATATTTTGAGATATTTGAGGAAACTTTATTTCAATAATACTGTTAGGTATGTAATACACTGTGCATGAATACTACACAAGGCTACCTTTACATTTTGTTAAAAGATGGACTATGGGTTATGTAAAATAAATCCCTTCCAGCAATTTTTTTAATTATCAAGCACATTAGTAATTCCGGTTCCGGTCGGAACCGGAAAAAATGTCAAATTCCGGCCGGACCAGAATCCGGTAACCTCTATATATATTAGTATATATATATATATATATATATATTATATATAATAATATATATATATATATATAATTTATATATATAAATATGTCGGTTATACCATTATACTGGTATTATATATAACGCTTTTATATATATTTATAATATATATATATATATATATTATAATAATATATATATATATATATTATATATATATATATATATATATATATATATATATATATATATATATATATATATATATCTTAATTCTTATTTTTAAATATTTTGAATATTTTTTGTCTTCAAGACACTTTCTTGTATAATTTTAATTACTTATACTTATGTAGTTTGTTTGTCATCATGGCTACATTACCAGACGATATCACTGATTCGGACCTTGAAATGTATAAAGGTCATAAAAAAAAATGAAACATTCTGGGATCTTGTGTAATTAAAACCATACATGAAGCAGATAATCGTTGAATGAATCCTAACACAGGAATTGCTAAGTTAAGATCCTTAATTATTGATTTAGAAACTTTAGATATTAAATTGACCGAAATTAATAATAAAATTTCCGCATTCTTCAACAAAAACAATGCAATCTTGGAAAAAGAGGATTGCCATACACAACATACATCCATTCTTGATTGTGTTAGTGTACTTAAAATTGAAACAATTAATACAACAAATAGTAACAACATACTTCACAACAAAAGGGAAGCTTAATGGCTCTTAGCAGACAAACTCTGCTTTAAAGCTAAAATATTACTGAAGGAATCATATCCTTTAGTTTACAATTTAAAAAATTTAATACCAATTTAAAAAAATTTATTGATTGAACTAGGAGAGCTCGACAATTTAATATTAAAAGCTATTACTTCTGAAAAGGCTTTGGCTGAGGAAAACTGCAAAGACCTCCATAACTATTTGTTACTAAAAATACTATAGCAGACTTGGAATACCGTCAACAGTCCATAGTCTGCATTTTTTGTTCCAAAAGGCATAATGACTTTGGGTGCGACTTTATGTCCACTCCCTCATCTCGTATAAAGTTTTTACAATCCAAAAATCTTTGTCAACTTTGTCTTGGTTCAAACCATGTCACCAAGCACTAAGACACTGCTTCATTTGCAAGTCCACAAAGCATAATGCATCTTTGTGCGACATTTTGAAACCAGATCCTCCCTCAGATGAATGCATTGTCAGTGATTCTGAAGAAGTGGAGGACTCTGATACTTCAAGTCAGGAAGAGGAAGTTCTCTCTGAGACCCTTCTTTATGACACCCATCAAAATAAAATCAACTTTAAATTGGAACTTGATCCTTCTTCCTATGAGTTCAATATTGACTCAGAGGAAGATTTGGATCTTAATATCTTTGATCAGGATGAGATGATTCTCACTGAATCATTTAAAATAAATATCAATTTAAAAAATAATGACATTCTCATTGAAGATGTCATATCTTTAAATCCATTCAATACTATTTGCTTCCACCTCCCCTTCCTTTCTAAGGAGTGGGAAAATTACTTTGGACTTTCTCAAACCCTTACTCATTTAGCAATGCATGGTGAGAAGGTTTAATAAATATTTTTTCTTCCCTTTCACAGAGCGAGGGGAAGCTTTTTTGTAAGGCCATCCTTCCTATGCAAAGAACAGGTATGTCTCTTACGCAGGGTTCACACTAAAATTTTGAATTTGATTTCCCTGACCAAATCTGCAAATTTTCCCTGACCAGCGTGTTCGTTATTTTTGGTGTATAAAATATCTATTAATTATATGCAGCCTATTTACTCAGTTCATCATTAAAATTTTGAAAATTTTTACTTTAGAAATTAGGCTGACTTGTCAGATGAATTGTAACAAAAATACTTTTTTTTTTAGTAATCAGCCTATACCTTACCCATAACCATCCAAAGCACTCCTTTTTTATTTTTTCCAAAAGAAAACAGTTTTATTTATACAAAAAGAAAATAAATTAAAAGCTTACATTAATAGCCAGTGATAGCGTCACTGTAATCACCAAAAGTTCTTTAATGGGTTGTTATGATTTGTTTTGTAGATTACTTTTCTTCTCAAGCATTTGAATTTTGATTTCATAGCGTCTTCTTCTGTTAAAGCCTTCAGTTTTAGACATCTTTCTCTGCTCTTCAAGTTTTATTGATCTGTATGGATAATAATCTTTTTTCTAGCAGGAGTTCTCTTCTTTTTCTTTTTCTGTTTTGACTCTTTCGAGATGTTCTTCATATCTCCTAGGGCAGCTCTTACATTTGTAAACATTTTTTGAGTGATAGGGGTGAGAGGAACTTTATGAATACTTTCATGAGATCTTATAGCTTGTGCACTGTTCTTTGAGAAAATCAGACTATGTTCTTTCAGATTTCTCCACTAAAATTGCTTATTTATAGAAACCCTCCTTCTCCGTCTGTCGCATTTTCCACATGCGAAAATATCATCCTAATTTAATTTGGCACAATTCCGCATAACATTGATTTCCAGGTACTATAGAAGAAGAAAAAAACTCATCAGTTCTCTTACAAGACATCACCATCCAAAAATATTTTGAATTTTTAGCATTCAAGGGTATAAATGAGCTTCACTGCAAAGTAGAGTATGGTGCTGTTTCTTTCTCAGCAACAGAATCTTTGATTCGGTTATTGGGGTACAATGCCTCTAGCAATAATTCCAGATCTTTGTTTCCCTTGTTCTGGCTTGGCTAATGAAACTATACTAGGATCCCATGATGAGAGCATTGGACAGGCTCGTACTTCAGAGGACATCTTTCTAATTAATCTTTTCTGTCATTTTGATTTGCACAGTCTGGCATTCAAGTTTTTCATGTAAATTTAATGCAAAAAGCTTAGTTGTTGGTTGTAGCAGGCATTTTACTGGACTTAAAGAAATCTTTCCATAATATTAGTCGAGACATTGTAAATCTTGTGAACAGAAATGAACCAAGCGGTTCAGTTTTGACGTCCAACCACTGGTCGTTAAAGTTAAGCTTTTTTTTTGCTTGAAGTCATTTATAATAAATAATAAATACGTTCAACTGCACAAAATCAAAATCACTTTCGTCAAACCTCAAAAAAAAACACCTCAAAGAAGTATAATTCCTAAAAAGAAAAGTATAAACAGATTAAGTCATAAGTCATACAGTTCAAAACACATCCATAATACCAATCACCTTCCATCGGAAGGATGAACTTGGAACAACTCTCGAACAGATAGGAAGAATAGTAGGTAATAGTGAACTAAATATGAAAGTAAACAGGAATAGAAGTAGATTATAGGAATGTCATTCCTCGCCCATCCTTTTCATTCACTTATCAAATACATTTGTCATTCCACAATTATACAGTAAGGAAAAAAAAATATATCAAAAATATGTAACTTGGTCCATGGATCATTCTTCAATGTTTGGAATATTTAAAAATTTCCACTATTTTGAAATCTTTCTGCCATTTAGCATCGTTTAAAATGTTTCCCAGACTTTCCCTGACCAATTTTTTTTTTCCTGACTTTCCAGAAAGTGTGAACCCTGTTACATCTTCAAAAAGAGATTGTCCATTCCTCTCTCTTTCACAGGCAAGTGAAGAAGAGGATTTTATTATAAAACCTTATAAATTTTTAAATACATTTGTGGGAACAGGTATATTGAAGGGTTTAATTATCCTCATAATAATGGGGATAAAAATAGAGGCCTCTTGGGACCAAGAGTGTCTCACTACTAATAAAATAAAAACAAAATTATTAAAAATTTAAATATCAAGTTCCTTTTACCTCCACTTTAAGTGGAGAATAATCATATAAAACTCACTTTGAAAACTTATATTTCCTGATGGTTATTGTTATTTTCCTGATGGAGTAAATACTTTATTGCCCTCTCTTGAAATAAAGAAGGGCTTACCACCTTTTCCTTTTCTTACTGCAAGAAATAACATTATAACCACTACTCCCTTCTGTAGAAGGAGAGTAAATAAAACTAAATTTGAAATTCATATTTCTCCTTTTAATGGAGTAAAATTTTGTATACCACTTCTTAAGACAAAGAAAGGTTTACCACATAGTTCTCCTCTTCCAGTAAGAGAGAACTTTACCACTAATACCCCCTCATGTAGAAGGAAGGTACATAAAACTAAAATTAAAATTCGAAAATGGGTTCAATACACAAACTTGCCACTTAAAGGTAGAGCAGAGGCTTCTTTCATGAGCCTCCCCCCTCGCCTTTATATTATCGATGGTGAAAGGTTGGTCGAGTCGCCAAAGAACTCTGACCCCTTCTCATTTTACCACAACTCTCACAACTCCTCAGCTGAAGAGTTACTACCACTTTTTGAGGGGAGAGGTAACTTCAAACCTCCGGGTTTTCGTCTCCTCCCTCCTTAAAAAAACCAGGGTAGTAAAAGGCACTTTTCTGGTGCCATTCATAAATGGTTCTCTGAACCAAACCTAAGTCTCTGTAGAGACAACCTTGGATCTAAAAAAGGTCATTTTAAAAAATATAAGTCCAAACCGGAATTTTCAAAATTTACTACCATCCGGGAATATCCCTACCGGATTTTAAATTGGTCTCGATTAACGTCCGAGCAGGACGAAGCAAAGCCTAAGGAGAGAATTAGAGAATTGCTCACATTCTCCCACCCGACCAGTTGCGAACCTGGGACCCTCACTTTGTTTGGTGAGTGCTCTAACACTGAGCTACCGGGCGCGTTATTTTTAAGATAAATAAATATATAAAATAAAAAAAAAGACTATATACATATACAAATACATACGTAAATAAATAAAAATTACATATATAAATATCATACATATACAATTATTTACCCTATCATTATATTACTATTGTGCAAACACTATTTACAAAATTTTTACATTATATATATTTCACTAATAATCTCTACTATTTACTATATTTAAATATTATTATTATTATTATGCTATACACTTTTTAATTAATATTATTACGCTATCCACTATATACACTGTATTTTTGTTCTTATTACTATTCCTTAATAAATTAATATTACGCTATACACTATATTTCCCTGTATTTTAAATTATTCACCACTATTTGCTTAATTAAAACATTATTTAACACTATCACTATTATTATTAATATGGTATACGCTATATCACCATTCACGAAAAGTTAATTGTGATAGCAGAGGGGAATTCCGAACACTTGCCAACCAGTGGAAGAGCAATTTGAAAAATTCTACTTGAAGCGAAGAGAATCAAAATATTTCTTCAATGACTCGACGACATCGGGAACCGCAGATTTACTTTCTATAATTTTAAAGTTTCAAGTTCTTCTTTTTTAAATTTTTCTGTTATATAATTAATAATTCAATAAAAAAAGTAAAGAATGTTTGCCGAAAATATGCTCCTCCATCTCAGATTTTTGATAAAAAATAAATAAATGTTTGATTAAATTCTTAATATTTAAAACACCCACTAAATAATAAAATATTTTGCTATTTTACTGAAACCACAATTCCAATAACGCTCTCCTTGAATAATACAATCACTATATATATATATATATATATATATATATATATATATATATATATATATATATATATATATATATATATATATATATCTATATAAAATATATAATTATATATATATATATATAATATATATTATTTTTTTTTTTGTGTTCTGCACCTACCTCTTTAATATTATTTAGTATTTAATAGTTAGTATTAAGTTAGGTTTAGGGTCCATATATTACATTTATTATTGTTTGTGGTGGTGTCTTGTTAAAAATCAGGGTAAAAGACATCCATAACCTATTGGTATTAGTTTCCCAATTGTTTCAAATTTCGATTTGAAACCTAATTGTTTCTTACAATGGTTTGAAACCCCTATTGCATCAAAATCCTTTGAATCTCCATATTACAAAAATTGATCAATTGGTTATCTAATTAAACTTTAATTTAGGTCGACAAGACCATACATTACACCCCCCTCTGTAAAATTTAATATTGGGAATGTGGAATGCTTCGTCAATAAAAGCTATTCACGCTATGCCTCTTAATATATAAGCAGGTCACTAACAAATTTCGCTATATCCTCTCACTGGAATATGTTCATTCCTGAACTTGTTTTGGGGTGTTTTCTTGAATATAGTGTGTCGGAATTGAGAGAGCGTATTGTATCGGTGGGGTATTCAGGTAGTAACTCTTTCCTTACCTTCAGACACAGTTCACTGGAAAATGAGAGTACACTATTATCAATAATTTTGTATATGAATATATTTTAAACAAATACTTCGTTGTCTCTTTTTCTTTTCTTTTTTTGTGGGCAGTTTAATGTCACTTCAGTTTGTCACCTTCAGTGAGCAGTTATTTACTTGTTTAACAATGCAAAGAATTGCATAGTTGAAAGAGTTCACCTGTAATTAATATGTGGAAAAATCAGACGTGTTTAACTAGTTTTGAATATAAGAGATGAAATAATTATTATATAATAAATATATACCATAATATACAGTATTATATATACAACATTATGATACTGTACTAAAATTGTTATTGCAACCAATCAGCCAACTTGTTTTTCGTGACATCATTTACATGATCAGAAGAAAGAGCTTTCCCTTTCGTTGCATGTAAATTTCATAGGGAAAAAAATGGTAATACATTAATTAATGTAACTCCTTTAATAATTACTATTTCAATTTGGTACTTGCTCCAGAGAGACATTAGCTACGTTTCCAGAAGCCGGAGTGCAGCCCGTGTGCAAAATCGACTCGGAAACGCTTCGAATTGAAAAAAATTACATTAACCGATCAGAGAACAGGAAATTTCAGTACCTGGAAACGGCCAAGCGCGCCTGTCGGTTCAGCTGACATTGTAAACAATACTCTTATACTTATATGTATCTATTTTATGAAATGATACGATATATTAGTATCCTTAATATAAAAGTTAACTAAAATATTAAAAAATTTTGGCAAGCCATTTCCGAAACAAGTTTTGTAAAAAGATTTGTTTGTAAACAAAGTATTCTTCCGCGCAGCCCGCCCGTTTATTAATTTTCGAAATCGAGGATTTAACAACGGGCGCCTGACTGTGACGTTTACGTGACGTAGAAGCGCGCAAACTGGTTCTGGAAACGATGCATGTGCTCCTGTGTGCCCGCCCGGGTTGCAGTCGGGCTTCTGGAAACGCAGCTATTGTGTCTATTCGTAAGCCATTTAAAGGATTTTACCATATAACTTATAGTTTTTAAGTTATTCAAGAAATTGATTAAATCTCTCTTTAAATTAAAATTTGAATATGTAATCTTTAAAACCAATCAATTTGTGTTCTCAGTGCAAGTCCCATTGAAAAATATTAAATATTAGCCAAAATATTAGATTCTGAAGTCAATCAAAATTTACTACCAAAAAACAAGCTACGCAATGTTTTAACTACTAAGAGTAAACCAATGGTTTAAATTGATTTATCTCCTCAAAAACCATACCATCATGTGTAGTTGTATATAAATCATCAAAGTTTCAAGTATGAAACAATTCCGGTCCACAGAAACCATTTAAAATCTAAAATAGGGGTTGGAGCCCACCCCTTTAAAATTTTAATATTTCTAACATCATTTACCGCTTAGTTACAATTTTCTAGATAGCTATTATCACTTTTCTGTATATTATGAATGATTAAAACCCATTGTTGCTATTAGGAATCTATTTTATATTTATAAACACATAAAACACAATTTAAAAACTTATATACATTTGCAAGCTTTCTTCATTGTAGTAACATGACCTTCTTCGAGCTTTGACAATTAAACAAGGCGAAGAACTTTCTTCCATGTGATTCTATTTAGTTCTGAGGAAGTTGGTTATCTAAGATACTTTTGTAGAATGCTGAACTCTTCATGATATTGTTCTGTATATAGTCTATAGTTTGATTCTCAGTTGTTGTTAAGTCTTTGGTGTGTATAGGTTTCAAACGCAGAAAATCCCAGCATAAACATGATCTAAACACACATAATGAAAACTCTGCCTTAACACACCATAGAAACTTAACAACAAACCATCACATTGAACATCGTAATAACATGTTCCAATTTCGTATATAGATTACAACCCACAAATCAGTAAAAATCTGCAGACAACATTTTGCATATACAATCTTCCAAATTTCAACCGCCGCCCTGGGGATCAAACTATAGACTATATACAGAACAATATCATGAAGAGTTGAGCATTCTACAAAATTATCTTAGACTACAACCAAAGCTTCCTCAGAACTAAATAGAATCATATAGAAGAAAGTTTTTCGCCTTGTTTATTTGTCCAAAGCTCGAAGAAGGTCATGTTACTGCAATGACTAAAAACCAAAATGTATATAAGTTGTTTTGAAATTGTTTTTGTGTTTTAAATATAAATAGATTCCTAATAGCAACAATGGGTTTTAATCATTCATAAGTTACATCAAGGAACATAAGTGTACCAAGTTTCATGCATATATATATTATATATATATATAATATATATATATTATATATATATATATATAGATATATATATATATATATATATATAATTATATTTAATTATATTATATAATATATATATATATAGTATATTTAATATATATATATAATCCTGAATTTGAATTCCCTGACTTGATCCGCAAATTTTCCCTGACCAGCATGTTCATTATCTTTGGCGTATAAAATATCTATTAATCATTATTGCAGCCTATTTTATATGGACAAGCAATAAAAAATAAAATTTGATTAGAGAGAATTTTCAATTTTGGTAAATTTCTTCCCTCTTCCAGATAATGTGAAATAAAATCTATAAATATATATTATTATTTTTGAATATGGTATAGAAGAGACAAGGTGGCATAAACTTAGGACTTTTATCATGTACACATCTAATTGTTGAAGGTTTATTTCAAGATAGAGCCACTCTAAATTGGCAATTCATTTTAGGACCACATATCAAATAGTTGGGTGCATGAATCAAAGCTTTGAAACTCAATGAATTATATTTACTTCAAAAAATCTGGATGAATTGTAAAAATAATAAGAGCAAATTTTCAATTTTTATAATTAAGTTATCACATTTTAATTTTTTTTTTTTCTCAGGAATATTTGTACATCATAATATTTTGAATAATTTTACTTAGTAAATTGCATTGTTTAATTAAAGTCAAGAATCTCTTACATAATTGTTTAAAATGTATTACTGCAAGCAAATCTGCAAGCTTCTTAAAAGGATTTTCCACTGAAAATGAAGAAATATCACAATTACACATCTACTACATAAGTATGTACTTATATTTCTAATAAATAGATCATTCTGTATGACACTAAAAATTCAATTTTTAAAGGGACAAATTGTTCAATTCCTTATAAAAGATAGGACATTGAGATGGACATAAAAGATGGAAATTTAAAATTATTAGAGGTGTACCGGAATTCCGGCCGGAATTTGACATTTTTTTCCGGTTCCGGCCGGAATTTTTCAAAATTCCGGCCGGAACCGGAATTACTAATTTACTTCTGAGAAAAAATTTGCTGGAAGAGATTTATTTTATTAAACCATGTGACATCTTTTAAACAAAAATATAATAGTAGCCTTTGTGTGTATTCATGACAGTGCAGATCAACATGATCCTACATTCGTATTCATTTATTATGATCGGTTTGGTGTTTACTCAAATACGCTCAAAATATAGGATTATAAGATTATAAGCCACTGATTTTTCTTTTTTTAATTTTTACACTGACTGACTCGCTGTCACTTTCACTTTCTTCAAACTTATAAAAACTAAGTAACATTGCAGTAATTTCTTTTCTTAATGCTCCTGATGATTTTGAGGTACTTGGCAAATCTAAGTTTATTGCAGATAATTCATGCTCGTTTCAGAAAATGACTCATCGCCTGAACCTTCTTTACTGCTACTACTATTATCAATTTCTACCTTCAATTATTTGCATATTTTCTTCAAGCATCCATTTTTCTACTCAATTCTCTAATTTCAGTAGAAATATAAGTCAGTTAGTATCTTGGCTCTACTACAGTACTACAGTATTTACAACAATTATCTTGTTTTGATATATCTCTATTGATCCTTTCCTCCTTTTTATTCATAAATCTATAAACTCTAATGCCTTCTTCAGCTCTCTTTATTCTCTGCTGTCATCCTCAGAGTTTGGAGATATGCTGGAGAGCTCAAATATGTAGAATAATTGATGATAAAACAGAATTTTTTCAAGTATTTGCCATTTATTAGCAGTCAAAGCTTCAATGATTGATTGTTCTATAATATAAACTTGCAGAGGTCTTTTCAAATCATTCAATTCTTTCTAGATCAAATATGTGCTAATCAACCTGTATTAAATCTTGAATTGGCATTAAGTTCGGCTTGTGCAAGATGTGGATCCCAGTCTCTTTGTATTCTTTTAAGTTCATTACAGCTTAAAAACTGGAATGATTGAAATGTGTACAAATATTCCTACATTTTCTTTATAAATCACACTGTTCTTTGAAAAAATAAGTCTTTTATAAATTGAAGTTTATGAATAAAACAAGAAAACTGTTGTATGCTGCTAAATCAGTTCCAAGTTTCATGTTATATTCTCCATTTCGAAGGATCAAATGGATTATGTTAGGAGAAATTTTCCCAATTATATTCCTCTGTATTTCCAAAACCCTCAGTGATTTTAATTCCAAGATAAGAACCTGGGAAATACTTTACAATGGAGTACACGTCCATTTTTTTTAAACTCGCTGGTTAAGCCAGAGTGCAGTAAAAGAAATAAATGTCGTTTGAATTATTTACTCTCTATATATCTGTAGTAAAATGATAGTCTGATCAAGCCTTAGATACTTTTCTCGAATACCTGCTGAATGCTCGATTTCTGTATGAAAGTTGGTAACACATTTTTTCTAACAAATATTTTCTACTAGGCATAAGATATTTTGGTTGAAGATCGGCAATAAGTTCTATCGAGTCCCTGCTCTTGACTGTGAATGGCTGGTTACTCATTACGATAAACATTGTTTTCTGTGATTTGGGGTGCCATTGATATGCCAAATCTTTTTTGGGGAGAACTCTCCTTCAAAACTCACTTATTTCCGGCTTGGATCTATTGCTCTTTTGTGGTTTCCCCTGTTATAGAAAAATACAAGACTCTCCCTTTACTATTAAAATTTTTTGGACTTCAGATATGAAGTTTGATGTTTACAATTTTACACTCTTTGGTACTAAATATAAGATTTTAATGCTGAAAGTTATATAAAAATATTCTTTTTACATTTCTTTATAGTTAAAGGAAAGTTCATAAGAAATTCCGGTTCCGGCCGGAATTCCGGCCGGAATTTTTTTTGTGATTCCGGCTAATTCCGGTTCCGGCCGGAACTGAAAATTTCAATTCCGGTACACCCCTAAAAATTATACAGCATGAACTGGATACTGCGATATCAGTTAATACCAATAATAATAATAATAATATAATAATATAATAATAATAATATAATAAATAATAAAAACAATAATAATAATAATAATAATAATAATAATAATAATAATAATATTAATAATAATAATAATAATAATTTTTAGTTTTATTATTATTATTGGTTCTTAAAATGGCCTCAGGTCCCAATTTTCATGAAACTCATAAAAAATTTAAAATGAACTGGAATGAGCAAAAAAACTTCGAAAAATCTGAGAAATTAACCTGAAAAAGCTATGAAGTAACAAAATTTCATATTTCATATATGCAAGAAATTATCAAAAATAGTGATCCAGTCCAATTTTCATGAAACTTACATGAAATGTTTGAAATGAGTTGTAAGGAAAGGAAAATGTAAAATAAACTCGAAAATTGACCTTGAAAAAAAAATTATGATGTCTTCTAATTTAATGTTTATAACATCCAAAACTAAATTTTACACTTTTTCTCCCTAGTTTTAGAGTTGCCGATGCTTCATTTTAATATTTTTTCCAACACTCACAGATAAATATAAGTTCCTGTGCCATGCATCTGTTATTTCGTATCATTTTAAGCAATTCATGTAAGTCATTAAAATCGAGGCCAAGGGATATTTTAATAAGGCCATTATTATTATTATTATTATTATTATTATTATTATTATTATTATTATTTTTACATGCCTACAAATTAAGGTGGTTTAGCTTTCTGATAGTGGGTACATAATTTTTCAGAGCTTTATACAACACCTTGCATACCTAAGCCTTAAAAACCTTCTGACGTTCATTTCCATAATTACTTGCATATTAACTTAAATATGAACCATGGAAAGCATTAAAAAATAACAATGAAGTTTCTGATAGAGGTTACTTAAAATTGACCAAAAAATCAAGCGAAGGAAAATTTTGAATTACCTTATTGTCAGATTTGTCATTGTCTTGTTCTTCATCTGAGAGATATTCTCGCTTTGGATATGGTATCTGACATCCAGCAAATACACTGAAATATATATATATATATATATATATATATATATATATATATAATACAGTATATATATATATACATATATAGATAGATATGTGTATTTTCAACATAAAAGTTACCTAAGGATGCAGTGGATACATTGCAGAGATACAGCATATCTACTTTTCACCACTATATATATATATATATATATATATATATATATATATATATATATATATATATATATATATATATATATATATATATATATATATTAGTGATGTATGGGATGTCAAATTTTTGACATCCGTGAAGCGGATGAGTGATGTGATATTTTTAACATCCACGGATGTGGATGTGAATGCGGATGTCAGATTTTTTACATCCGCGGATGAGGATGCGGATGTCAGCACAAAATTATATATATATATATATATATATATATATATATATATATATATATATATATATATATACCGCATATATATAATTAAATAGTGAGTTTTGGCCTTTCAATGAAGCTGAAAGTTTTCAGGATGCGGGACGAAGACCCAACTCGCTTTGCATCCCACCATCCACTTTCCCCAACCTCCACCCATCAGAAAGTGGCTTACAAAATTATGCTGTTAACTTTGAAGTCATAATTTCTAATACTCTAAATTTATATGAGGTAAATTCTTTAAAAATAAAGGTTTTCGGTCTTCTCGCCCAGAAGTCGCTTCTCATCGTAAATGAGACAAGCTGAGCTAAATAATTGTTCACTTGCAACACTGCAACAACATAATTATTTGAAATACTTTATAAATTTTAAAACAAAATCAGCTTTTCATTACAAATAAATAATAAAGATAAAATTTAAAAAAAAAAAAAACTATTTTATTGAAGTATATGAAAACTGTAAATAAATTTATAAGTATATATATAAGTATATATAGCAGTATATGTTAAAAGCATATATATATATATATATATATATATATATATATATATATATATATATAGCAGCATATATATATATATATATATATATATATATATATCCGCATCCTCATGACAAAAGTGCGGATGCGGATGTCATTGAAGTGTGGAATGCTGATGCGGATGTTTCCAGAGATTTGGTTGCGGATGCGATGCGGATGTCACATATTACTTGGGTTATATATATAGATATATATATATATATATATATATATATATATATATAGTATATATATATATATATATAGTATAGTATATATATATATATATATATATATATATATATATATATATATATATATATATATATATATATATAATATATATATATATATATATATATATATATATATATATATATATATCTGATAGGCTCTTTCTCTCTCTATATATATATATATATATATATATATATATACTTTCTCTCCCTCTGGCCACCCTCCCTTCAGAGTGGCCACACCTCGCTAAGATACCTCGCGGCCGCAGTCGGCGATGTCTCAGATTGCTCTGGGGCGATGGTTAGCTGGACACTCTAGGAGGAAGTGAGTTAATTTTTGTGCAGATATCTGATGTGGTCTGGTTAAGTTTAAACCTGTATTTGTAATATTGCAGGCTTGGGTGGTGGCTGCATCTTAGTTTGGCTAAAGATGATTGGAATGTTACAGGAAGAAAGTCGAATTCAGATGCAATTTCTGGTGGATGTTCATTTAGTATATTGTTGGGTTGTTGGTTTTTAGATAATTTTCAGTTGTGTGTGTGTGTATTTATTTTGTATAAGAGGTGTTGCCTTGTGGGGACCAGATATTGTTTAGAATTTGTTTGTATAATATTATTGTTTCTTCAGGTAAGTGTTGTTGTGGATTTGTAGTTGCGCAACCTGTTATAATTTTGGGTGGTTTGAAGTTTTCTCATGTTTCCCTTGGTTAATAATGGTGATCCATATAGGTGACACGCAATTTAGTGTTGGACGGATGTATTTTTTGTAGATGGTGATGGATATTTGTTTATTATTATTAATGTCCATGCTAACTATGGATCTTAGTATGTTCAGTTCCCTATTTGCTGATGCTGTTACGTTTTCAATGTGTTTTATGAAGGTTAGGTGTGTGTCCAGTGTGATCCCAAGAATTTTGGGTGTTTTGTTTATTGGGAGAGCTATGTTGTTTAAACAGATTTGGAAGTTAGTAGTGGCAAGTTGGCGGTCTGTTGTAATTAGTGTGATAGATGATTTGTTAGGTGATGCAGACATTCTGTTGTCGGTTAGCCAAGTTTGAATTTGGTTGATGTATTGTTGAGTCAAAAGAATTGTCTTTAGGTTCTGGTGTGTGGTGGTTATGGTGATGTCATCTGCATACGTTGCTATATTTGTGTGGTGTTTGTGGTTTTGGTAGGTCAGCTGTGAATAAGTTGAATAAGGTAGGGGTAGGATTGCTGCTTGCGGTACACCATTTTGGATATTTCCTGTACGTGATTTCTTCTTGCTGATCTGTATTTGGGCTGTTCTCTCTTATAAGAAGTTGGGTAACCATTTCTTTAAATTAGTGTGGATGTTTGATTGTATTATTTTGAGGAATAGATTATACCTTGGGACTGTATCAAAGGCTTTGTTTATGTTGATTGCTATAAGTGGTGTTTTGTGTGGGGGCCAGAGATTTAAACTATTCATTATTGGTTGAATGGTGTTTGTGAGAGCAGTTATGGTTGAGTGGTTTTGCTGGAAACCGTGTTGAAAGGTTTGTGTGGGGATGTGTGGTTTTATTATGTTTAGAATGTGCTTTTCTAGTAGTTTACATAGCGTGGATAGCAGTGGGATTGGACGATATATTTGTTGAGGGGTCTATTCCTGGTTTTAGTTTTGGAATGATGATTGCTCTTTTCCAGATATAAGGAATAAAATTTAGTTTAATGGAACAGTTGTAAATGTGTGCTAAATGGATTAGTGCGGTGTTACCTAAGTGTTTAAGGTTTATATATGAGATGTTGTCAGGTCTGGTTGCTGGTGAATTTTTAAGGGTTTTTATGTTTTTTTTTGTCATTTGGTGTTATTTCTATTGTTCAGCCGTGATTACTTTTCATTTTCTTAAAGGGATTTGATTATTTTTCTGTTTTGTGGGTGGGTGGGTTTAGACTTTGTTTTACAAAGTGTGTAGCGAGGAGGTTTGTGTGTTGTTTTGTTTGTGGGAGTTGAGAGTTTGAATTTTTTATGGATTCATGTGTGGGAGATTGGTAGTTTTCTGCATTTTTCAGAATTTTTATAGTGTTCCACATTCTATTGTTGTTTGTGTTCTGAAGGTTTTTTGTTTTATATATATATATATATATATATATATATATATATATATATATATATATATATATATATATATATATATATATATATATATATATATATATACCGTATATATATATATATATATATATATATATATATATATATATATATATATATATATATATATATATATATATATATATATATATATATATATATATATATATATATATATATATATATATAAAATTCAAATTATAGTACTTCAATCCAATGTTATAATTTTCAGACAATCTTTTGTATGTATGCACTGTACTTTTTGTGGGAAATGTTGCCGCCAAAATTTAAAACAAATTTAATTTTTCTTTCTATGTAACAAAAGTTTATTTTTATTATCACATATTTTTAATATTTATAATGGTAAAAAAAATTGAAGTAAAAGGTCTAATATTTTTTATAAAAATTATTTAATTATGTTATGTTTGAAAATGACATAAAAGAGTATGATGAAAATTAAAAGGAAATTAAGAAATTTGTTTATGAACCAAGCACAACATTTCTTACATTCCAACGCAGAAAAATGAAGCGTGGCTTACTTTCAAAAATGGCCATTGGAAATTTTGAAAAGCATATCAGCAATTTGTCCGATAACTTCCCTATTTATCTGACCTACTGTATAGCCATTTTCGTTTTTGCATTTGTCCTTACGAAACGTAAGAAATGCTCGAGTTTGCGTTAGTTTTTATCAAACTTAGTGCCAAATCGTAAGAAATGCAGAATTTTGGAAGTGCTTTCGCAAAAAATGTAAAAATAAACAATATGGCAGCATGGTAGGTCCATTTGAATTGATGAATATTAAATTCAATAAAATCGGCTTTAAATATAATTTCTTCCAAATGGATAAACTCCATCACAATAGTTGATCATTATTTGTAATATAAACAATTTGTTGTTTTTATTTCAGTATATTCCAAATCGATGGGCTACATCACAACAGCTAATTCCAACTGTTTGTAAAAAAAAGTAAACTTTGTAAGAAATCATGGTCATTTTTGCATGAAATTTGTGATAAAACTGTGTAAGCAATTAGTAATATATATATAAGCACAAATGACAAAAATGAAAACGGTCTATGTTAATATATTTATACTGTGATATATATATATATATATATATATATATATATATATATAAAGAATATATAGAATGATATATATATATATATATATATATATATATATATATATATATATATATATATATATATTATATATATATATATATATATATATATATATATATATAATAATAATATATTCTTTCTTTCTTCTTCTTTT
This sequence comes from Trachelipus rathkii, assembly GCA_015478945.1. Lineage (NCBI taxonomy): Eukaryota > Metazoa > Arthropoda > Malacostraca > Isopoda > Trachelipodidae > Trachelipus > Trachelipus rathkii. The sequence continues at coordinate 15,378 of JABUQX010044162.1, read as the reverse complement.
ATTCCTCTTTTTCTTTCCCAAGAATGGGAGTAAGGTGCGTGACGAGCTTCGGAAAAGAAAAGCAGTAGAAGAGCATGACATAAGTCGAAAAGAAAGCCCAGCCTTACCGCCCCTCAGTACCATTAATTAGCGAGAACTCATCGCAGTCAGAAAATCCATCCTAAAAGCTTCACAGGACAGCAATGGACTTACTATAGTAGATCTTCAGTGTAAGGGTTCATCCCTAGGCCCAGGTGGGCTATACAACCATAAATTTCCTCACAATCCCCGCCATTCACTCCTTGTTATACACCTTCTTCTCGCCTCTACCAAATCCTCACATTTCTCTCCTTCAGACATCATCTTTCTTCACCGACTCAATCCACTTTCTCTTCAGTCTCCAGTCGGCCGGTTCCCAACACACTCTCCACTATACATCCGCTTAACCAACCTAATTATCATTCATCCTTTCCACATGACCAACCATTTCTAACATACTTTCATTTATTCTCTCTATTTACCTATTCTCCACAATTCACACATCTCTCTAATAATGTGTTTGATTCCTCATTTTATTAATTTTTCACACAAAGTATTCTAAGATTGTCCATCTGAACACACATTGAACTTTTAGATCTATACTTCTTATTCCTCGAAATCATTATATCTCACTACCATACAATAACACTGGTAACAACATACCCTCATGTAAGATTCCTAGAGCACTCAAGACTTAGTCCCTTTACATCTACCAATTAATTTAATTGCACCAGCAAACTTCCTGCCATTATATATAACTTTCCTACTACACTCATATATATGTATATATATATATATATATATATATATATATATAGTATATATATATATATATATATATATATATATATATATATATATATATATATATATATATATAATCTCTAACAACTCCTAGGAAGGTCTTTCGCCCTGTCAGTTGGTCCAGCATCTTCTTCTGGCCCAAAACTATATATATATGTTGGTTGTTACAGCAGCATATATATATATATATATATATATATATATATATATATATATATATATATATATATATATATATATATATATATATGTTATGGTGAGTGACAGGCAATAACTGACGTAGTCACCCGCCAATAAAAGATTTTTACTATGAGAAAAATAAATGATCAAACTGAAAAAGTAATAACAAAAAGAATCAACACACCTTTCTTATCACTACAAGAAGGTTTATTCCTGTAGTAGTTTTCTGGCTTTTTGGGAAGTGAAGTGCTTTCATAAGCGTTTCTTTGTCTTCTGACGAAGAAAGGGAGTCTGCAAATTCAACAACGAGCCATCAGATATTTCTAACGGAAGGTTGCAAATTGGGACCCCATCTCTCTGTTTCGGCAGGCACTTTCAAAGTGATTGTGATATGATTAATGTTGTACTATATTTTACGTTAACTGCTAAGTGAAAGATGTTTATTAAAAGCAAACACAAAGACAGTCAAAGAAATGTAATTGTATCTGTTTTAATTTAGAGCACAAAATTCCCGGTCGGATAAAAGAACAAAATCAGATACAGAACCTGCAAATAAGGTTACTGTATCAAAGAAACTTCAAAGAAGTTAAAAAGACAAAGAACAAAGACCTACAAGCGGTCAGACTACAAAAAAGTATAAAGTACTGGTTTTCAAAATTAATTCAAAAAGAAGAAACGAAGGCAAGCATTTATCAGTTCGAAGTTACAATTTAGTCCCCAAAACTATTTCTATTTCAGATATTTTAAGAATGATAAGTAAATATAAGGTTCTTGAACAATTTCAAGAAAATTTAACAATAACAATATATTGCCACAAAATAAAGGTAAGACATAAAATAGGGTTTTAAGTCTTAATCATTGAATCAATAAAGTAACAATTGTGCACTATATCTTATTTAGATTGAAATTAAATTAATAGTTAATCAAACTGATTGGTATTTTACAATTTAATTACTATATTAAATTATTCTTATCTTTGTTTCAGAATTATATATCTTCAATCAGACACATTTGGTATGCAGATAGTAGAAAGTGAAAACCAAAGCTCGAACCACTGTGATGAAATAACTGGATCCCAAAATAAAAAGCTTGGACCCAAAATAAAAACCCTAGTGGAAAAGGTACTTGTTAATATTTTGAGTTACTCATTAATGTAAGAATTGATAATTAACTGATTTAATAAACTACTGACCCTTTAAACTTAATAATTTTCAGAAGAGGGGTTTTCCTATCGAAAGTTTATTGAGTATCCAGATGAATGACCTTCCACTATACAAAATACACATTCTGTAAAGTATTTCTGTGGCTTAGAAATCGTTCACTATTATATAACTTAATAATTGACTTGACTTATTAATAACTTAATATAAGAATAATTAAATAACATTTAAATGAGGTGGACAACCCACCTGGAGAAGAAATTCTGAACAATTTGTTTCTGGTATCAAAATTAAGAAAAATCTTCCACAAGGAAATGTGAGCTGATATTTAATCTTTCAAAAACCTCAATCTCTCACAATACAAAATTTTAATACAAAGAAAAATCAATTTTATCAAAAATAATTATCAAGGTCTAATAATCTGAAAGATAGATTTGATTAGTTTTTTTGTCTGGTTTCTAAAACTTCGATAATTGAAATGAAAGATACTTATTATTGCATTTTACTTGATTTACTCCAGGATTGTACGAGTTTAGACAAATCTCCGTAAATATTCTAAAACTAAGTTATTTAAGCATATTGATTCCTTCTCAAACTAGGGGTTGCTGTGGGTCACAAAAATAAAATATTTAATTACGAAAAAACAGCTTTTATTAATGAATTATAATCAAATATATATATAGCAGTAGATATACAGTATAGAGTATATATATAGTATATATATATATATATATATATATATATATATATATATATATATATATATATATATATATATATATATATATATATATATATATATAAGGGAGATATTGATCATGCGTAAGTGGTGTCAATTGGTAATTCAATGTTTTAATCATAGTAATATTTAGACTTAAGAATGTTTTTATACAGTCTGACATTTTGACCATTTTTGATCCAGCCTGTAAGAGTTTTTATATATGGCTTTATTTATGATCAACCTTGGTAATGTTTCATGATACTCTAATTGTCTTTTCTTTTTTTAGTATAACTTTTCATGAATATATTATTTTGTTGATGAGGATTGGTTAATATTGTATATTTAAATAAATGAAACCAATAATAAATACTGAGGAACATATGATTGTATGAGATCCGTAGTTGTTCTCAGTTCCAAAATTGAATCCATCGAAGACCTTGAAAAGACATTTTTTCTATTTTCAAGGTTAGTAATTACAAATAATGAACCTTAATTAAATTTTGTAATTCTATTTAAATTAAGGACTGTAATCTTATGTATTGATATTGAAGATAGTAAACTTGACACTTTGTTTACAGTTTACTGTCTTGTAAGGCCATTGACATCACTATTGTCCCCTTTGAAGAAACCCCTTTTGGACACTACCAGGGTAGGTTTCTTAACATACAAAGATCCATGTAATCATGCTTTAATTATAAAATATGTAAATAGAAAGTATGAAGCAAATATCAATTACTGTTTATTTTAACAGGGTTTTGAAGTTGGGATTCATTCCTGAATCCTTCTTCGTGTTGAAGTTTTGTTCCAGGGATTCAATCCAGAATCCTATTTCCGGCTGATGTATTTATAATCGGGGATTCATTCTGAATCCTTCTCGTGTTTCTATGGCTGGGATTCAATCCTGAATCCTTCTTCTGGTCTACATTTTTAAGCTGGGATTCAATCCTGAATCTTTTCTTCGTGTGATTGTTTCGGAGTTGAGATTCATTCCTGAATCTTACTTCGTGCCAATTTTAACGTTGGGATTCATCCTGAATCTTTTCTCCTTCGTCGTACTTTATATAGTGGGGATTCATTCCTGAATCATACTTCTCAATTGGACCCATTTTCCCCGTCAAACTCAGTTAAGTCATCGTGTATTTGTCTTTGTTGAGTCTGAATTTCTGATTCTCCTTTAACTTCATATGCATGAGCAATATTTGGAAGCGTTCGGTTTCCACTCTCGATTCTGATTCCAGAGCTGTCTGCGCTCTTGTACATATTTTAATACATTGGATACCTTGAACAAATCTCCAATGTGTATTAACTAATTCTAGTATATATTCTATTTAACCGCAATTCTTTTATTACTATATTGTTGGGGTTGGATTTGTGTTATATATTAACTCTTCACAAACATCCCACTATTTATTTTTGAGCGAGTTTAGTAAAGCTAAAACTGTGAATATCCTTTGATCTTTGATGCTTTATTGATATTCTTATTCTTAATCTTCAAGAACTTTATCTGATTAACCTTCGAGTAAAGATCCGGGAACGATCTAAATAATTCTACACTATTCTCTGGGTAAGAGTGTAGATGGTTATAACCCATTGTTTATATATTATCAATGTTCACAATCCTCTCTGAATAGTCATCAAGTAAGCAGGCCAACGGAGTCCCGCGATTAACTCCCTCCATTACGGAGAAGACCTAACCTGCTCCGTATTAAACCTGATGGAGTCAGGTGGTTGCCTGTGCTTACTAGACATTCAAACCACTTCTTTTGAACATCACAAACATATCTTACGTATAATTTTCTTTTTGACCCTCTAAATCTTCTTCACTCTTCGACCTCTCACTCTATGAGAGCGAGAGTGGAGAGAGGTACCTCAACGTCGGGTACGCTTGTTCGATCCCAGCGTGCTTCTCTCTGCAACATAAATAAATTAAGTGGCGCCCGAACAGGGACTCTGTTTGAGTTCCTGCGCTTGCGTGCACTAGGATTGCTCACATTGTCATTTATTTTTTGAAAATCATCGATTCTCTTCAGTTATCTTCGATTAAATCTTCTTCTTTTGTACTTACATTGGACAGATTCGAGAGTTAGTTAGTAATAACCCTCCAATACTTTGAAATTCTTTATTTTTGAACTTAAAGAAAATAAAATGTCAGAAAAAAACCATCAACTCAAAGACTTGGAAACAAGCACAGGTTCTGATAGCCAAGAGGCTTTGGACTTCGATCCATCTCTTGCAGCTGTCGCTTTAGATCCACGTTTAGACCAGCGTCTGCGTGATGATCATAATAAAAATAAATTAGAAATGAATGTAGAAGCAAATGTGGAAAATAAAGACAGGGTAGAAGTTTCCAACTCTGACATACCCTTGGTTACCAACTCTGACTTGCAATTTGTCCCCAACTCTGACAAACCTTTCACTATGTCCGAAATGGATACCTTATTGATTAAACTCAATAAGGATAAATTGATAAGTGAAAGGCAATTGGCTCAAGTAAA
>JABUQX010044162.1:0-5000 GCA_015478945.1 Trachelipus rathkii | reverse complement strand
AAAACTTCTAAAATTATCCCTGAGAAATCCTCCGAACGACCTCCATTAGAAATAAATAGACCCTTAGAAAATCCCTTAAGGACGATGGTAGTCCATTGTACTCCTTTCAAGGAGGACCCTCTGATTATTTCAGTCGCTTTGGTACCCAACAGCTCTGGCTTCTATGGGTGTATGGTAGACAGTGGAGCTGGAATTAGTCTAATCAGCACTGAAATAACCGAGGCATACATGAAGAACTTGCCCTTACGGCCCTCTGTGGATATAAAAGTTAACGCCATCAGTGGTCTGGTCCGTGAACATTCAGTACCTATCGACTTCTACACTGAATGTAATTTGCACTTCCCTGACAGTGATTATGTGTCTAAGCCCGTCATTTTGTTGGTGGTTCCCCAGGAATTTATGCCAGCTCCGCTAGTTTTGGGAGCTGTCGCATTAAAAGAAAATGATCTTCTCCCAGACTTAACTACGCGGGAATTAGTACATAGAACTGATGACTGTATAAATTCCATAGCTAGGGATGAGAGTCTAAAAATCCCTTTTTATAAATGTGTCGCGGTAAATTCCATTAATTGTCCCCCTTTTTCCTGTCAGATGGTGGATGTAAGTTGTCCTTCATCTGAAATCTCTTCCTTGGTAGGAACTTCACTATCCGTGCAATCCAGCAATCTCATCGTTGTATGGTCTCCTGTATAACATTCTTCGGGTACGTACTTTCCCCGTACGACCATGATATTACAACAACTATCACGGAGTATCTGGGCGCGATACCCGTTCACCGTCCCGTAAGTTATAGGTAAGTGATGCGAAAATTTATCTGTTTCGCTCACCTTCGTTGTTTCAGCAGGAAGAGGCGGCTCTTCACCTGAACCTTTCAGGACTTTTATGCCTTTGTTAAAACCACCGGACGCTGCTGTGCTTTTTCCATCTTCCTTTTGCTCATTGGAGTTTCCTTGACCTCTGCCACTAATATTAAAATATGGTGGGGCTCTGCAATCTTTGGCTAGATGCCCTCTCCTTGAACATCTGTAGCAAGTGACCACTGCTCTTGGTTCACTGCTACTGCGATGTTGATCTAGCCAAAGATTGCAGAAGCCCCACCATATTTAATATTAGTGACAGAGGTCAAGGAAACTCAATGAGCAAAAGGAAGATGAAAAAAGCACAGCAGCGTCACGATGTTTTTAACAAAAAGGGCATTAGAAAAGTCCTGAAATCAGAACCACCCGGGACACAGAGACAGCAGAAGAACACAAAATAATTTTTTTCTTTTTTTGGTTTTTTTTTTTTTTTTCTAGCAAGTGACCACTGCTCGTTGGTTCACTGCTACTGCGATGTTGTTCTTGTTTGTCGCTGCTTCCATTATTGCTCTTTTCTGCGTTGTTATTTGGTCTTGATGTACGTTGGCCATTATTTTTGTAGTTATCGTTTCTATAATAACTATTATTTCTCGATCTAAAATCAGTGCTGTTATTGTGACTTCTTTTATCTACATGATTATGATTGCGTGCGTGACTTGACAATAATTTCAAAAAATGTGCTTCTTCAATATAGTTCTCTGAACTAACTATGATATCTTCAATTACTTTTTCGTTTTTCTCTTTTAAATATACGGCAAGTTCTTTTGGCACAGTGCTGAGATACTTGTCGATTGAAATTTTTTTTATCAAATCATCTGGGGTCATTTTCTTAAGTTCTTCAACTTTAAAATTGTTGAATACTTTGACGGCTTTTCCGTTAAGAAATGATCCTAAAACGAAAGCTTGCTTTTCTTTAGGTACATCATTTGACTCTGCTTGTTTTTCAAACATCAATAGGTACTCTTCGATGTCATTTACTTTTTCATCAAAATTCGGAAGCTTTAGCTTGGGGTATCTGCTTGCATAAGAAGTGCTGTTTGTGTTCTGGGAGCTTTGTGAAGACACTGCAGCATCATGCTGACGTTGACGCTCTTCAGCGTCCAAATTCATTTTCAACATCCTCTCCTCCGCTTCTCTTGCATCCTTTTCTGCCTCTGGCTTAGCTTTTTCTCTTCGTTCCTCTGCTTCAATCGCTAATTTCTCTTTCAACCTCGTAGCAGCTTCCTTACCCGAAATACCTAATGACTTACACATTGCAACAAACTCATGATTAGAAGCCATCTTTTCTAAATTTTCTGTACAAAAATCAACTTTAAAATAAACTATTCGTCGAAAGTAACTTTTCTTTGCATGAATCACAATAAATTTTCTACAATATTTTTCAAATTTTGCTCTACCTGATACACACAGGAAAACAAACTTATTTCAACAAATTTAAAGTCGGGGGGGGAAATAGTATTTTCGCGATTTAACCCAAAACGAGTAAAAGTATATATATATATTATACTATATATTATATATATATATATATAATAGATATATATATATATATATTATATAATATTATATATATATATATATATATATATATATACACTCTTTTAATTATTCCGTTAGTAAAATTTATCAAAACTCTGAGCGGGAAAATAGAAATTTCGCGATTTAACCCAAAACGAGTAAAAGTCAAAATCTTGAAAATTGCTATCTTCCTGCGCCGCTTTTGCAAAATTTTACCGTCTTTCTATAGATACCAATATATATAATATAATATATAATATATATATATATACTATATATATATATAATAATATATATATATATATATAATATATATATATATATATAATATATATTATAATATATATATATATATATTCAATATATATATTTATAGGACAATAAATATAAAGTATTAAATTCTACCCAGTTTAAAATTGTTTCCAGAATACCAGTATTGTTATGTTAGTAAAGTACTATTGAACAATATGCGTAAAATAAATTATACGCAAACTTTAATAAATTGAACAATACTACAATCTACAATGATATTTAAACATACAATATTAACATATATCCCAACTGTTAATAATGTAAACAATATTTAAACACTATCTTAGCACAGACTTAACAAGGATAGCTATAAACAAGTACTACTTCTGTGCTATTTTATTGTGCAAAATAGCATAAGTGAATGCACACCACAGTAAAGTTACTACTTCTATGATAACGACATATTGTCTAGATTGGCTACGAATATCCAGACAGAAAGGCCCAATTAAATGTAGAATGGTCAGGTTATCAAAACAACAGTAAATGTCACTTTTACACTTCCAGCGAAATTCAGATCCTTGGCCAGGCCCCCATGACATACACAATCGTTCAAATACTCAAATATTCTGCAGTTTTCGACCTATATTATATTAGTGTTCCAATCTCCTGTTGGATAAGGTCACGGCCTGTGAACTACAGCAATGTAATCAAATAAACAAAACTTACCAACACAAAACAATGGAGATCTTCCTAGTAATATAACGGTACGACGGGTTCGTTTTATATCAAGATCCAATCCAGACTGCAGTACTCGTTATCAAGAATTTTACTTACTGTGACCATTAGTAACTTGTGCATGAAAGTAATAGCTAGTACTTTTAATATATTAAATAAATGAATATTTAAATAAATAAATAATTGATTCTTGGAAACGACTGGTATAATTTTTATACTTTAATAAAAAAAAAAATGAAATTTGTACTGCCTTTTAAACAATATAACAAAGCTTTATATATCCGTGAATATACAGATCAATATATAAATATATTAACTTGTATACGCATGCATATATAGAACTGCAGTACTATTATATTACACTTAAATAATTAATGTAATGTATATGCTTGAATATACACAGGTATATAACGTAATATACAACTGTATACGCAAATATATACATACATAGCAATGCTCCAATATCAAAACATTAACATTAGATCTCATTTATATCCTTGAATATATATATATATATATATATATATTATATATAAAATATATATATATATATATATATAATATATATAATTATATAATATATTATATATATATATATATATATATATATATTATAAATATATATACAAAAAATATATATGAAATAAATTAATTATTAACATAAAAATATATAGAGCGATGCTTTCTATGAACAGACTTTATATGTAAATCAAAAAATTTAACAAAACAAAATATTTTGAAAACGACGTATGTTTGTCTATACACAACAGCTGATGGCTAAAATGCACCTTCACAATGAAATCTCTTAATAAAATTAAGAAGTTTAATTGTGAAAGAAATACTTATGTATTGAATATTAAATGTAATATATTTGAAACATGTAATGAACTCTACTTTCTTTATATTTAATATAAAAACAAATAATAAATAAACTTGTAATAGAAATTTTATATTAAATATAAACTCCTACCTTGCAGACGACTTTCTAAGAAACCTATGTAAACGCTTAGATTTCTGCTATGAACGTGGAATATACACACACTTACATGAAACAAATTATGTACACAAAAATATTTCACAACGATTATATCATTGAGGAAGCTTAAACCAGGCTTGGACGATCAATGATATTTGATATAGCAATATTATAAAATCGCATTTTATAACACATTATTAATTTAAAAGATAAAAGAATTATTTACACAAAATAAATCACAAAAGAACTGCACTTCACAAGCGAACATGTTAACACTGACACATATAGAAACAGCGATCGAGAATTACGCATACAGTAATGCCAACCTAACGACACCTTTGACCAGAGCAAGATGGAAGCAAAATAGTTGCAAAAAATGGTCCTCCGAAGGTTTTATATGAGGAGTGGTAATGTAGAATACCATTTCAACCATTCATAGAAAAGTAGAAATAGTAAGAAGAAAGATATATACATTATTCATCTAAAATTGAAAAGAAAGAGTATAGACACTCTCAGAACGATGGGCGGCGTTGGCAATTCTCAAAATTTAGTACGTTTACATTAAAAAAAAAACAAATCTTTCATGCATTCAGAAGAGAAAGGGCAACCAGTGTCGAACTTTTTAAGCTTCCACACTAAAATAAATGGAATATTTCATCGTT
>JABUQX010044161.1:0-42270 GCA_015478945.1 Trachelipus rathkii | reverse complement strand
TAAAAAATATAAAAAATATATAAAATATAATAATATTTTTTTGTTTTTTTATATTTTTATTCTCTTATTTATTACACATGGCAATTATTTTTAAGCCTATTATTATATATACGCTATTATATACTGATTATTTCACATAAATATGGTATAATCTGGTTCATTATTCTAGTAATATATAATGTAGTATACTTTTTAGAGATTTTTCTGTATCTATATTTTTATATAAAATTTTATTTTGTAAATATAAAATATTTTAGATTTTAAATTAAATTATATTATTATAATATATTCTCGTAACTTATTATTGAATCATTAGTAAATCATACCACTTATAAGAATAATTTTACATTATGTTAAGTTAATCTATATAACTAGCAATTATTCGTAAACAAAATAAATTAATAAACCTGATCATATGGATCAGTTCTTAAAACACTTAACTAACCGTATAATGATGTCACCTTATCATTACTATTATTATCATTATATTATTTATATTACTATTATTATATATCCATATACTAATATTAATATATATACTACCTATTAACTATAGCTTATACCTCGTTATCAATAATTTTTAACCTATATATTGATATTATCTTAATATATTAATATCATTACTTTTTATTAACTGTTTTTCTGTAGATACCGTATATTTTTTCTTCCATTAGCGTATTATATATATATATTAATTTATCTATATATATAAATATCTATATTATACTAATAATATTAAATAATCTAATATATTAATATATATTATATATATTATTAATATATATATAAATATTATATTATATATAATATAATATATATATATTTATATACTATATTATATAACTAATTATAATATTATTAATATATTATATATACATATATTATTACGTAATATATTTTATAATAATATATATTATATTATATATTATTATTTTTATTATAAATATTATATATAATCACTAATTAATTAATAATATTATATATTAATAATATATAATATATACATATATATACATATATTATATATATATATAATATATATACTATATATAATTAATATATATATTATTTTTATATATAGCAAATCTTTATTTTGATATATATATGTAATATGTATTTATTATATTTCTATATATACTTAATTATATATATATATATTATTATAATTAATAATTATATATATGAAATTTATTAATATATAATATTACTATATTATATATTACATACACATTATTGGGACCTAGAGTAGTATTATCAAAGTACTACTTGAAAAAATCATAGGAGTATTTAAAAATTGAGATTTTTATATACATGTGGTTAAAGTTAATTTTAGTCACCTTGTTTCATTTTACTCTAAACTTATAATTATGATAAGTTTCTGTTTTTTCATAATAAACCCTAATCCGACCTTTTTATTTACATAAAAACTAGGTTATAATTATTTATCTATTTTAATAACAAAAGGTGTGTTGCATGAATATGCGTTAGAATGATATAATCATATATTATATATATTATACATTATATATATATTTATTATACTTATTATTAATTATAATAATATATATAAATATATAATATATACTATTATTAATTTTATATTATATATATAATATATTACTATTAATATATTATTATATATTAATTTATAATATATATAAAATTTAATTAATTATCTACTATATATATATAATTTTTAATATATATATATCCATTAATTAATAATACATATATTTAATATAACATAATATATATATATATTAATATATAATTATATCATATTCTAATATATATATCTATATTATATATATTAATTTACTATTTATATATATATAACCTATTCCATATATATATACTACTATTCTATATATATATAATTAATTTACTAACTATATATATATAACTTTATATTACTACTATATATATTAGATATACTATTATTATCTAATTATATATATAATTACTCTATTATATATATATAATCTTATTATCATAATATCTAATATATTATCTATTTCTACTGTATCTCAATAAACATACTACATCACTACCATCATCATACTATTTATAATATATACACTTATATAATATATATTATCATTATATTATATTCATATTATATATATATATCACTTTTATATATATTTACTTTCAATATATTATTATATTATATATATATATATTTTATATTACATTCTATATTATATATATATATACTATATATTCTCTACATCTATACCTATATATTTTATATCTTATCTACTTATATATATATTATATATAATATATATATTTAATATTTACTTTTTATATATTTACTAATATATTATAAATGATATATATATTATATCGTATATTATATTACTATATATATTATATACTATATTATATTATATATATATAAATCTATATACATCTATATATATTATATATATATATACTATATTATACATCTTATATAATATAAATATAATTAATCTATATATTCATTATATTAAATTAATATATATCACTTAATATTATTATAATATATCAATTATTATATTTATAAAATATATACTCTGCAACAGACATTTCAAGGCAAATTGAATTAGTGATGTCGCTGTGTGTGTGTGGTAGCGGAATGTCGTATGTAGAGACCGCTAGCTGTTAATGTTGGTAGTGTCGGTGATATGGGTTTATTAATGTCATGATTTCAGTGTGCACTCGTTTGTGATTAGATATGAGGGTGTAAGATGTACTGATCAGTATTGTCGTAGATGTTTGTGTTAATCCGACCAAATATTTATTTTTATCTTATACCAGAATTTATCTCTAATCGATACTTCAGCAAAACGATATTTTGAAATTTTATATCAATTTGCAATGATTATATACAGGAAAATAAACAAATACATTAATTATTTATTATTAGAGGGATCAGCTATCTTGTCCTAGATAATGTAAATAGGATATAAGATATTTTTTTCATCTGATTAATTATCTTCTTCAAGCCATACATTATACGCACCTCGTATTTAATTATATTTCGCGTTTCAGAATATTTTTTACAACCGATCACTCTTCACACATTACCAAATTTCAATAAGTTCGTTAGGTTATTTGTTATAGAGTTGTGTATTTTTTTTAGTTATAGTTATTTTATTTATTAAATTTTTACTTTGATAAAATTGGAATGTCTTTCTATTTAATTATATAATAATTTAAACCTTTCTCATTTATTGTTATTTTATATAATTATTGAGAATTGGGCAGAATTTTTATATGTTAATTTTTTTCATTTGTTATTTATTCTATTATAATTACAATCAAGTTTAGTTCTACAGTAAGATTTTTCTTTATAGCGTACCATAATTAAAATTGTTAAATAAGGGGATATATATTGATGGCAAGCAAATATTAACTATGTTAGACTTAAGCCCTTTTTAAATATCTTATCGCGATATATAATATATATTATATATACTCTCACTAATAGATTATAAAAAATTACTTACAATACTAATATAGTTTCCCTTAGTATATATTAAAATTAACTTTATTAATCTTTATATTTTATCTATTATTCATATACTTATATATATATATATAAGTACTATATAATAATATATATCTTATATATTATATATATATTAATATATACACTACTAGGCTAGTACGATCAGAAATTGCATTTATGGGGTACAAAAGGTTGAGGCAAGTAATTATTTAACTTAATATTATTAATCTCTTTCATTTTATTAATATTAATATTCTAAAATTATATATATCAATACCTATTATATACTATATATATATATATATATATATATTTTATAACTATTTAATATTAATTTAATTATCTATCTTTTTATATGATATATATATCTATACTCGTACTATATCTAACTATATATCTAATACTTATCATATATATATTATATTATATACTTATATATTATATATCTATTAATATAATATATATAATTAACTATATATATATATATATGACTTTAGTTATCATATATTTATTATATATATATAATTATTATCTATATTATATATTACTATCTATATATCATAATTAATAAACTATATTAATATATATACTTTATATAATACTCTCTATACTTTTATATATATATTAAATATTATATATATTAATATATTATATATATATATATATATATTATATTATATTAATTAATATTCAATATATTATATAATGATATACTATATAATATATTACTAATATTAATTATTATATATTATATATTAATAATTCCTAATCTATAAGTAGGTACACCTAAATACTACCTATAACTATAATTTAATATTAATATTACTACTAACATTAATTAATAATATATTAATATTATTTATATGTAAATATATAAATAAATAATATTAAATTATGAATTATTATTGACGCAAATAACAGCATATATATTATGACCACAGCTACGTTTTTGACTTTTCAAAGCCAATATATGAAAACGAAATCACACAATATAAAACTCCTTTTAGAGAAAATAATTTTATAAATTTTATATTAATTACGTTTATCCGTAATTACTATATCGATTATAATTACTTTCACTTATTCATTATTACTAATTATCGATTTGAATCTATGTATCTAATTTCTTCATGATATTTACTACTAAATTATATAAAATACCTATTAATCCAACCGCTCGTCCATGGCACACGAGAGATATATTATTTCTATTAAGGTTAGTAAAACAATTTATAGGATAATACCTTCAAACTTTGAGGGAGGGGAGAGGACTAAGGCCCCTACTTGCAACTCACTCATATATGCTCATCTATATATACAACAAATATATTATATATTTAATATTATATAAATTAATTCATATATATTCAATTATATATAATTAATTAATATATATATAATATATATTAATTATTATATATATATTATTATATAATTAATATTAATATAACATTAATATTAATTAAGATGATTCGGCCAGAATATAATTTAATTTAGATTTATAAAGAATTTAAGAAATTTATCCTAAAATGTATATTGAGTATATTCTAATAATGTTGAGCGTCTGTATGGACTCCGTATCGACGTAATTGATCCATACCATCCAAGGCCAATTTATCGCTCACCAAATTTAGAACTATTTTATTATAATGAACTTAATTAATCTGTTAGAATAACTATTTAATTGTTGATAATTAAAAAAACTTATTCCTTTTAGTTTTGCAGTATTATTTTCTATTATTATTCACTATAATTTGAAACTAAGTAACAATTATTAATTAATTAATTTGGAAATTTTTAAGTACATTTTATAACATTAAGTTAACATTCTTTTTATCATTCTTCTCTTGTCATTACTTGGTACTATTCTTTAAGGTTAATTAGACACTTTGCAATTGTTCTTAATGTTATTGTGGTTTTTCTTTTTGTTATTATTATTTTGTTATTATTATGGCTGATGTCAATGATATTATTATTATTATTATTATTATTATTTTATTATTATTTATTATTATATTATCTTATTATTATTATTATTATTATTTCTTATTATTATTAATATTATTAATTAATTCTTATTATTATTATTATTATATTATTTATCTATTATTATTATTTAGTTATTTCATTATTATAATATAATAATTATTATTATAATATTAATTCCTATTCACTATTAATTATTTTTATTATTATTATATTATTATTATATTATCTATTATTAATTATTATTATTATTAATTATTATATTTTATTATTATTATTATATAATTATTATTATTATTAAATTATTATTATTATTTAATTATTATTATTATTATTATATATTTATTATTTTATTATTATTATATAATTTAATTATTTATTAATTATTTAATTATTATTATTATTTATTATTATTAATTTATGTATTATTTATTACTCTCCAATTATTATTATTAATTATTATTTTACTCTTAATATATTATATAATTATTATTTATGCCCTTTATAAGGGTATCTGACATATTATATTCTCTCTTTATATATTATTGACTTTATAGTTAACATTAATTGTTAAACGTTTTTTTTTTTTTAGCTTTTTGTTTATTGTTTTACTTATTTATTGTTATTTTAGTTTTTATTGTTCATTTTTCGTTCAGATGTATTCCTCCTTCGTTTCAATATTTATGTTGTTCTGCCTTTAATTTCATTTAGTGTTGCCAGATTTTGCGATTTATTTATTTGTTATTACATTTTATTTGTAATACAAATTTTATAGATATATTAATTCTCATTTCATTTTCAATTACCGAAATTATATAATAATTGAGATTATAATTATGTTACTTTTTGTCTTCATATCATGCTTAGTTGCATACATCTGTTTATGTCGTAATTTATTTAAATTATTTTTATTGTATTACTTAATCAATTGATAGTATATAGTTTTACTACTATACTATATATTAATATATAATACTATCACAATAATTTTAACATATTTATATATATATCCCTACTTATATTAATCAATTATTCATATAATATATTATATATATATATTTCTATATATAACATATATATATATATATATATTATATCTATTATTATTATATATATATATATATATAATATATTTCCTTTGTAACATCCTATACGTAAATTAACAACTACTTTTACATTAATTTTTTTATCTAATTCAATATTTGTTAAGTTATTATTTAAGCAATTATTTCCTTCGAATATATTTTTTTATCTTTCTTATTATGATGACGATGATATATACAAATAATATGCAATTAATATTATTAATAATGTATTATTCTTGGAACAGTGCTCTTACACTTAACACTAGTGTGCCTCTAGATGATTTAATACTTTAGTGCAATCCATCCGCGTCCGCCATGGATTCATCACATCAAAATAATAACTAGGGGAGACGAAAAAAAGGATATACATATGTCATCTTGGCCTATAATACCATATTTGTTAAAGTCTCCATTGAGGTACCAAAAAAAAAAATTTACAATAAAAAAAATAGGATATAAACAAAAAAATAAGATGTGTTTCTAAATTCAATTCATAGTACGTCTTATCTCCTACAATTTGTGTATGTCTTTTATTCTTGTTATTTCTCCATCATCCGTGGCTGATCTTCCTTTGCAAGAACTTCAATGTAATGGTGTTAGGTTATAGGTGACTTGCTGGGTTTGGTAATGCAAATCGCTAAAGTGATTACACGTAGATCAGCTATGGCATCACTATACACTTCTTCACTTCAGGGCAGGCAAACGTATCATACTTCGAATGGATATCGGGCTTGTGTCGTGGAAGTGAAAAGTGAGTTATTAATAGATGAAGGCACATATTTTGAATAGTCAAGGGATCGTATCTATTCATGCGAATTACATGATTCGTACCTCTTTGAAACATATCACATCGGGGGCTCTACGCTATCTTTAATCTGTTTCTATTCTAGGCTTTGCTCTAAGCTCAACTACCCGGCAAATCGGCGACAGAGTTAACGACGGAAGTGCATGAAATCACACACCACCGGCTAATTCTTGACTTTCACTTTGTTCCATTTGTTTTTTTCTGCGTTTGATGTCGCTTTGAATTTTTCCGAGCACCGAGCTTTCTTGCCATGAATGATATTTGAGTGAAATGGTAATAAATATACACAAATATCACAGCCAACTATACAGTTCGGAATACCATAAATATCAGAGTAATCACATTTCTATTTTTCCTTCAAACCTAGACATGCAATCACGAGCATGTGAGCAAAGGTAGCACATGATGATCAGCTGGTTGGAGAATGATATAATAATATTATAAATAGTGTTTAACTATAAATTTATAAGGTAGTAAACGGAGGAAAATCTATTTAAAGTGGTTAAATTAATACTTATCCTTCTCAAAAACTATATAAACTAAATACATTTCAATTCAATAATATAAAAAATATTAAAAAAAATAATAATAACCTCTCTACCCAAATATTTTGACAGTAATTTATTTATAAAATAATGTTTGTACTAATATTAAATAATTTAGATAATAGTATATTTAATAATTAGATGTTATCTCTAGTAAGAATAAAAATATATGATAATTTACTAATTGAGCTTCTCTTATCAAAATTTCGAAAATTTTAATTCAGTAAGTGGGTACATTTGATAGTCTTGAATACTTTTTATCAGTAGGCTTCCTAAATACAACTATATATTTACAATAAAATATCTAATACTTAGAGAAAGTAGTACTCTGCGATAGGTTATCGCTTGATTCATTTGCTGAGGTACAATTTGTTTCCTACGATCCTCCAATGCACATGCAGTAACGGACCTCTGACCAGGCTTTTTATTTTATTAAATGCCTCTAAAAAATTTCCAGGACTAACATCGGAGACAATTTCCCTAAATGCTGACTCTTCATAAATAGAAGGAAAAAATTAGTTCAGGCCAATGAAGATGATATAATCTCGTAAGTTAAATTTAAACTATAATCAATATAAACATCTTAGGGTATTAGATCAATTTAAATAATAATATGAATGTTATTTCTTTAAATACATTCTCCTACAAACTATAATTTAATAGCATAATAATTAGACTAAATAAGGAATTTAAATAGTGTCTTAAGAAACTGAGATGGTATAAATAATCTTGGATTTTATTACCTATCTAGTTATTATTATTATCGCTTTCATATTTGTCATTATTATGTTATCTCGTCACTAGTAATCTCAGTTTAATTTTAATATATATTAATTTATCTATTCATAGACTTGAATTCTGATTTTTGATGCATAGATAATTGAGGCTCTTACAAACTTCTTATATAAATAATAAAACTACTGCTTTGGTTTATATTATTTATTACACTTGCTTATACAGTAATTTATGTACAGTAGTGTATATATTGAACGATTACTTGAGTATGTCGTAGTACAGACTAGTGGACGAATTTATAACTTTGTATTCAGCATATTCATAATAAACGATAGAAACCAGTTATATTCCAGTTTAAATTGTGTAATAGTTTATAGTAATTGAGTTATAGCGGTGAATATGTGAGTAGCAACACCTCCAGGAATATAGGGTGCCGTGAGTGGTTGACTGTAATATAATATATATATAAATAAGCGTAACTTATATTAAACATTTTAAATATTATCTTGGAATTATGAAATATTAGGAGTTACAGATTCACAATATTCAAGTTGAGCACCTTTGGTTGCAAATTCAATAAGGACTTCAGTAATGTCAATTTTTATATGTTAGTTTAATTATTATCATTATTCCTGAGCACTACATCAATATTGTTTAGGATATGACATTAACTTAATTATACGTGGAGACAACAGGAATACCTTCGAAGGGGCATTTTATATTTAAAAATCTGATTATTATTATTATTATTATTATGATTTTTGTTAATTATTTGATATAGATTAATCCTCCATACTAGAACAGATTTCCTATTTTTCAAGACCAGGCCTAGTTTTCATTTGTAATGAAAGCTCCTGATCTTAAAACGCAGAATAACATGTAACATAGATAGTAAATAGCAAATGTATAACACATAGCATATATAACATATAGCATAACTATATAACATTGGAAGTAATCGACGACTAGTTCAGGTATATCTAGAGTAGGCTTAGTATCGTGAATTAGACATATATAAACCTAATGTTTAGGGCAGACTATGTGAGTATATGGAATATGCAAAGTAGGTCTACGAGTTTGACGCTAAAGATGAGTAAATAATCATTATTAACACGAAATTAAACAAAAACTAACATATATATATACACATATTTAATATATATTTAATATATATTATAAATAATATATATATTATTATATATCTATATATAATATTAATATAAATATCTATATATATATAGTAATTAATATATTCTATATATATTATACTATATATATAATACTATTAATTATATATATATATCATTACCTCATTATATTTATATATATTATAATATATATATCTTTGACTATTATATAATATAATATTAGATTGATAATATTATAATTATATCTTATAATATATATTTATATATTATCTATTGCTATATTAAGATATATTCAATATCACTAGTTCGGCATATATAGTTACTGATTAAATAAACAATACAGAGCTTATGTAGATTGGAATGTAATAAAGTAACGTGATCTATAAGCCATTTAGCGATGAGTAGTAATACATAATATCTATTTTATAGCTATAATATATAATATTAAATATAAGCTATATATATATTATATATATATATAATAATATATATGATGCGTACGATGAAGTATACCTATTTTATGTGAAAGCTATCCTTTGGAAAATATAATTGTGATCTTCTTGAATGATTCAACTTAAATATATACTAATATTATTATGGATTTAACTTGGTTATATATAATGATGAAAGATTGTAAAAAGTTATCAATTAGAGTATTCGAATTAGTTCACGAATGAACATTAATACACAAGAAGAGATACATACGTAAGTTAAATATTTAATTGAGTGAACTATATGATACAATTCATTTATTAACTCATAATATCATATAATTTAATATAATAATTTCAGTTTAATTCAAATTTTTTTTTTCAAATGTTTAAAACTATTGATTATGTTATTACGTGTAATTATTCAGAGATTTTTATTTATTCTTCTCAACCTCTCATGTTTTTGCTTTTACTCCACTTTCTATTTTTCTCTCTTCATCTCTCTTTCTCTTTTTCAGTTGAACGTATTGCTTGTTCTTCTACATTAACCTAGTGTTGCTCCTAATTATTCATCAAGCGCTCTATTTAACGATATTGCTGTTATACTTTCTTCTATCTCTTATCTATAGTTCTACTATTCTCCAGCTATTATACTTACATTTAATCTATTTATTCGTTATCATCCTTTTCGTGCGTGATTTTATACCAGGAATCATCACTAATGTTCTCGGTGATCTCGTCTAACTCTCATGGGAAGATCTTCTTAGAGGGAATTCTCGGCGGAATCTCTCATCAGGTCTCTCTCATCATCTCATCTCTTCTCGCTCGATCGATCCTCGTCTCGATAGTCTCTATCGTCTAGTCGTCTCTCTGCTTCTCCCTCTCTCTCTATTCTTTCTCTCTCTCTCTCTCTCTCTCCCTCTCTCTCTCTCTCTCTCTCTCTCTCTCTCTCTCTCTCTCTCTCTCTTTCTCTCATGCTCCTCCTTTCTCTCTCTCTCTCTCATGATATATTTGTACGAGATCGATAGCTTAAAGTTGCCAGATATCTGTTTCTGGGATTGGTTTTTTTCTTTTTTACTTGATTTAAAGTAATAATTTTATTAAGGAAACAAAAATGAAAAAATGTTCGATGAACATATGCCCTGAATGACGTTTTTTCATAGATAGCTCATCTCGAAGCCTAAAGCTGTATTATACATATATAAAATTATCTCCATACCTCTATGCGAAGTAGGTGATAATTAATATTATACTAATATATATATGATAAATATATAGCCTGGTAGTGCCGTAGTAGTACCGTAGGGGAGTCAGAGGATGAGGCTAGAGGAATAGGGGGGGTGAGCGTAGGTGGCTGGGTAGTAGTCACAGCTAGATGAGCTCACTTAGGTGACTGGGGCGCCGTATCTCACCCTATGCGTTACCCCGGTTATGTATATGTGGAGAACCCGGACGGGCCCCGGTATAGGCTACCTACCTGCGCCTATAGGTCTCCCCATGCCAGCTTGGGTACATCGGTCAACCCCCGGTGAAACTTTTCAATAATATCTATTATATTCTATAGGGTATGAGACGTGACGCGCATACTCACCGGACAAATGTGGCTATTAGGGTCATATATACCCGAGTGGAGATTAGTACATATCTATAAATGGCTAACGAGTATTCAGCGTATATAGCCCTATACCAGTACTAGTACTGAATACCCGTAGCCCACCATAAAAGCTATAGACAAACTAACATATGAGTACTATACCCCCCGCCCGACAACAACATCTATAGGTCGCGGCACGCGCGTCGCGCCGCTACCCTGAGCTGACCGTAGCTGACAGAGAGGGCCCCGCGGTGCTCTATAATATACCTATATACATAGGCCACCTATATCAGTTATTATTTATATGCACTTCTAATATATAATATATAGTAATATTATATACACTACGAGACGTAACTATTATGTTGTAAATAGTTTATCATTATAGCTATGTGATCTAGTACTGTTACTGAAGAATAAAATTGATGAGAATTGATCCTTTAATGATAAAATAAAGTCATGAAACTATATAATTAAGTTTTCTATATCTTATAACAATATATATGAAATTTTATATATAAGGCTAGAACCCTAACGGGTATGGAATATAAATACAAAACATACTCTAACATATCAGTGAGAAATAGAATAAAGTAACCAAAGATGAAAGCTTTGGGAGGCTATTCGATTAGCTCCCAGGGTATCATGACGTAGGTGGAGAAAAAGAATCAATCGCTATATGCAAGCGGTAATATTTATGCAAAAAGGTATGTATAGCAGCATGCATATGGAGCTAATTAGATTATAAAAAAGACAAAATAAACATATATTATATATATATAATATAATAATTAATATATTAATAATAATCATTTATATATATTATGTAATATAAGTAAACATAATATATATGCTAAATTGAAAATTTAATTAAGAAATTATATTCATAGTAATATAATATATATATACAGATATAATAACATTATAAAGTAATATATGTATCGGAAGAACGTAAAAAAAATTAATAGATTAAAGATAATAAAATATTAATCAATAGATGTGACAAATTTTAAGGGTTTGTAATAATAATCATAACAATCCTTAAATTGACATTAATTTTTTTTATTTTTTGTCCATAAAGATTTATAAATACTAATAATACTTAATTTTAAATCATTATTTGATTGCTCTACCAAAACCTTTAGTAATTATGTTAGCGCTCCGGACACTTGTTTTCAGGATGATCTACTGCGCGCGGACTACAGCGTTCTAGCTCACTCTGAGCCGGATAACCCAAAGGCAGGGCAGGAACCCACTCCATGCCTATAATCTCCTCCTTTAGGCACCCCCGGGGCTCCACCCATCTAAAGCCACTAATGGCATCCCTCCAAACTCTCGTATCCGACTTCCTACCATACAGCGTGCTCACGATATCTTCCACACACAGTGGAGAATGAAAAATGGATGTAGTATATGAGACTTTAATATTGGGTATTGACATTAACTCGGTACGTAAATACTATACGACATCATAAAATGTATATGGTCAAAAGGCTATCTACATCAATAATAATATTATTATCATTCATTATTTATAATATATTAATATAATAAATACCAATTATGAATACTGGTATATATGGTGGGTTTGATCACTAAGCAAGGAAATATCTTGTTGACAATTCCCATTTGTATAGAATTACATAAATACTATATCTACTTACTATCATACTTCAATATTATATTTATCTCTTATATTTCTCCTATATTATATATATAATTATATATCTATATACCTATATATATATAATTTACTATATTAATATATTATATATTTCCATCTTATATATACTATATTATAATTATATATATATATAATAATTATATATATGTATATATCTAGATTATACTATAGCGTATACCGCGCCTGGATACCGCTGAGTATATAGGTATCCTACTATTAACCTCCTACTATATATCTAACTAACTATATATTATATATATATAGCTATTATAATATCATATATTATATCTAATATATATAATATCTATGTCTAAATATATATTACTATTTAGATATCATATAAGTCATATTAGCTAGTTAATATTAGTTCAATTGGTTAAGGTTACAGTGTAATGTATGTATGTATTTAATGTATTATAGTATAATATGTATGTAATATGTATATATATATGTTATGTATTAGTATATAATATTAATTAGATATGATTATTATATACCTTTAATATTAGTATACTTGTTATATTAGTTATGTATTGTAATACCTATAATGTATTATATATACTTAGTATATTGTTACCTATATATATATAGTATGCTATATTATGAGTTCATAACTGATATTATTATAGTTTGATATATATATATCATTATATATATACTATCTAGTTAATACACTGTATTGATAATCTTGATTGATTACCACCTCTTTACGAGATATTATCTCATTTGCATCTATATAGATCTTATAAAAAAATAAATAAACTAATACCTAATAGTTAAATTACCTGATATATATTCACAACATATAAGTATAGTTGATTTGCATTCTTATCACTCTTCTTTAACTATACTCTCCGGCTATTACTAACTATTCAATTTCTCTGTTTACTCTCCTTTCTCTACTTTCTATACTACTTACTTAATACACTTACGTCACGTGCATATCAGACATCAGGTGAGGATATCCTTTAGGACATTCCTTAGAAGATCACTGAGACAAGCCAGATTCACTAACATATATATTTAGTTTACGCGCTTTACCTCATTTATCGTTTTTTATCTCACTTTCTTTTTTCTAGATTTCTTAAGTATTTCAGACTCAATCCACCAAAGATCATAGAGAAGCTCGGAACCACATCCTACGCGTGA
The DNA here is from genome assembly GCA_015478945.1 of Trachelipus rathkii. Taxonomy (NCBI): domain Eukaryota; kingdom Metazoa; phylum Arthropoda; class Malacostraca; order Isopoda; family Trachelipodidae; genus Trachelipus; species Trachelipus rathkii. The sequence continues at coordinate 27,609 of JABUQX010044161.1, read as the reverse complement.
TTACACGCTTATCACCCTTATGAACGTCAGCTCAGACTCCTAACTCTTTTCTGTGATGAATACATGGATAGAGACAATCAGCTGTCCTATTCAGATTACGTAGCTTTACGAAGCTGATATGCCATTCGGCTAACCCCCTCGTCATAACGTATATAAACATTTATTGGTTATAGGACTTTACTACCCCCCGTATCTGTACGTATACGTTTCTTTTGGAAGTGGAAGAATAAAGCGGCACCATCAAGTCTGAACACATGTGCGCGTTTCGTTGCCATTGAGCGCATATTTATATGAGACTGCCCACTTTCAGAATTTAATCGTGTGCTTTAAATGTGTGAATTCGGCCACCGTTACGTATGCCTCTCTTCTCTAGTACCTTTGTGCTGATTAATAATATATTGTAGTTAGTATTTGAGGTCATGCTATCCCTACTACTATATTATATCTAATACCTATCATATCATATATACATATAATACGTATTTACTATATATATATATATCTATATATATATTATACTATATAATAATATTCTATATATGAGAGTTGAAGCTATGTAAATATTACTCACTGTATTTCATGGTACTAATTTAATATACCCTATACTCATTAAAGTAACTCAGGATGCTTCTGTGAAAATTTACTTTATTCAAAACTAGAATTAGTGAACTAGATATCTATAAATGATTTTTAGTACAATATAAATGATTTTGGTATATGTACTTATTGCTTAGTATATATAGTTATTGTTAGTCTTATCGTACATCGCTCATTTACATTCTATAAAATATATATGATAAATAACTGACCGTATTATAACTATATTAATATATATAATATATATATATGATCGTATATATATATTTATGGCATCAATTAAATATATATATCCAACTTAAAAAAAAAAAACTACCCATTGATAAACATATAAATGTATATTTTAGTATTGGAATTTTCTTTATAATCGAATATAATTTTAGACTAGACCACAAATCAATTAAAGTATATATATATTATATTATATAATATATTAGTGTGAATATAGTTAATAATAATAAGTATATCAATATAATAATATAGTGTTTGGTTTCACAGCTTCTTCATTTATTGGAATGCTAATCATCACATACATAATATATAATATATACTGTTAAAACCTATGTGTTAATAATGATAAGATTAGAATAACTTTATTGTCTTTCATCTTTTACAAAATTCACTTACCAGAAGAATTTTCATTATACACGTCACTATTAGTATAGCCCCTACGAGTATATCATATAATTAAGATTACGACTATTTAGTATAGCATACTAACTAATTCTTCACGGATGGATCTATTTTTACAGCTTAAACTATTTACTAGTATCTGACGTGAGGTACTAATATTATATAGCTAATATCGCAACCATCTATATGGGATGAGGCGTTGCAGATATTGATATGGGTTATGATATAAATATACTATAACATAGTCAGTACCTATAATTTTCATCTCATCTATTCCCATGCTCATATCTCCCTATGAATGCACACTATCTTAATTATTTGATAATCTTGCTTTGAACTAACACATTGAAAGTAAGATATGTATTTACTTCGATCGACACACCACTGATGGTCACAATAGGAATTCACTAAGTATATATGTTATAAATATATTAATACATAACACATGTCGTAACAAAAAGGGTCGTTTATCAATAGAATACACATGAGTATCTGCGCTGACGCAGTATGAAGAGAGACAAATTGCATAATCACATCAGTTATCTTCTTACCACTCAGATTTCCTACTACAGTCCGCATCATGTTGAGAGTGGATGGAATGCGTAGATGTCGAGGAGTTAAAGGTATAGATCTAAAGTAAGCATATGTGGTTGCAGAACATGGATCATCGTGGGCGTTGTCTATGTGTGGTTGAAGAGAGAGTATTTATCATGATGTAAACAGATTGAGAAATAGCGCGTATTAGAAAATGTGTGCGATGTGGGGTTATATATTCCAGAGTAACTCACACTAGTGATAAGTAATAATGCAAATGCTATGTTATGCAATTTCATCATAGATTGGGAAGAAGCTTCAATGTGAATGATAAGTACAACGGTTTTGGTTTTATGATTTTTCGTGTACTGTAAAATTCGACTTTGTAGTGTTTCTTCATGATGTGTGACTAGGTAATATTTAAACCGAAAAAGAGCAACTAGAGGAAAACAGAAACCCGAGAAGAAAATGAGTAGTGAGGAGGTAAATAGCGAAAAGATGTACCCTGGATATGGAGATAAACACTTGTGACGCATAATATATACAATGAGGGCTCAGCATGAAGAAAAAGGTGCACGAGCTAATATATTAGAGTCTGCGTAATGGCGAGGATAGTTCCACCTGGATTGAACGGGGGGTATGTTGTGGCCCACTGGGCCAAGGGGATAACCCACAATTGACGAAGATTTTGCCTCATAGGAGGGTCCCGCTTCTACTAACCACCCAATATATATATTATTTTTAATAATATCTATATATATTATTATAATTCTTTATATATATATATATATCTATATAATATAATATAATTATATAAATATATATATTATATTATATATATTACATAATATTATATATATATATGTATACTATATATATATATATCTTATATTATATATAATATAGCTATATATACTATTACTACTTCTTTTATCGATATACTTTATCCCATAGTTTATACATCGATATATATATATATTTATAAATAATATCAACTATATCCTAATATATATATTATACTTTAATAATCTACTATATTATAATCTTATATTTTTATTTATATTATCTATATCATTCTTATATATATACATACTATCTATATATTAATATATACTATTATGATATAATATAATCCTATAATAATATAATATATCTATATATTTATATATATATTATCATATATTATATATATATATTTTAAATTTATAATATATTTTATATATATAATATACGTATGATTTGATATAATAAAATAATTATAATATATTATTATTATATTATATATAATATTAAATAATATATACTATATAGTAAAGTATTTACTATATATAGTATTTAATATATAGTATATCATATCTTAGGTATTAAAGATGTCTTGGAATATTTATATAATATAAATTAGATAAGTATGATAAAACTTAAGCACTCTATAATTTAACATATAATAAAATATATATATTATATTATATATAATATATATAATATATGGTAGCTGGTTTGCTTACCGTTACCCCACTTTTTGCAATCCTAGAACTGTCATGCATACCTTGGGTTCTGATGCCTGTCTTGAGCTCCTTCCCCATTTATGGGACACGGGAAGCCTGATGATATATTTTATACTATTATATATATATAATATATATAATATATATATATATATATATATATTATATATATAAATTATATATATATATATATATATACAAATATATATTTATATATAATTTGGGTGTGATGGATTAAATCACCATAGGTAATGATATATAGACTCAAAGGCTGTAAAATAAATTTTATGAATAATATAATCAAATAACACTTTTCAGCAGGCACCAACACACACACAAACAACCAACACACACACCAAAAAAACACACACATCTACATAACTCATGTATACTGAAACACTTGTGAAAATTAACAGAAAAATGTAATTTAGAGCATAATGTTCACTGCAAAATATATTTACTTTTTAGTTTTTATTGCAAGAAACACTTGAAATTAAAGAAATTATAATCATAGTTTTTTGGAACAGGTGTTTTTGAATTATTTTTTTTTTCTTGATTTTTTCGTCTGTATCTATTTACATTAAAATTTTGAGCGAAAAATAAATGTTTTTTACCTCATTTTTTTTTACTCCGTTCTTTTTTTTTTTTTTTTACTTACAATTTAAGAATTAAACTCAGAAGCAAGAATGAGTAGGTACAATATAAAATAAGTCCAATTAAATCAAAGCTATTAAATCAAGATGACAAAATTACCTAATAAATCATATGTTAATTCAAAATAATGTTATTGACCAATCTTCAATAACTAATTCAACTGACTGACTGACTGACTGACTGACTGATTGACTGGTTGCGTGAAATTTGACTGATCAACCCCGGAAGCGGAATGTATTTTATATATTTTTGTTGTTGCTCTAGAATATTCTACAGTAAACAGGAACGCTAGAGAAAATTATAGAATTCTATGAGAAATTTTAACAGAGTTTAATAATATTGTAATGGATTAAAAATGATATAATAAAAGATCGATTTTAGCGTTTGACCGTTTGGATGAACGATTTAGGGGAATCTATTATCTTATCTCTAGAGTAGGTTAGAGAAGTTCATTTTGGACAACGTAGACTCCGCCCCCTTTTTAGACTATGAATGACCGCTGGTCCTTATTGAACCACAACTAATCATTACCTGATCATTTGACATTCTTTTCCTCATATTTATTTACCTGTACTTGACCTTTGACTGACCTTGACCTTTTTGAGGCAACCTGAAATTTTTTACCTTAACTTTTTTTTGTGCCTTGACCTTTTTTGAGAAACCCTCTTTTTGAGAACCTCTTTTTTTTATTTTTTTTTTTTTTTTTTTTTATTTTTTTTATTTTTTTATTTTTTTATTTTAAGAAAAGGTAGATAACACTTATCTCAAACTACCACTTTATATTTTGTATTTGCAGTTTTTAGTTAATCAATCGTCATAATTATGTAATCGTACGCTTCGTGTTACGGGAAATGAATCGAAATTAATCGTCTTCGCCATCGTCGGCGTTTTTTAACACGTTCCGCGGAGTCCGTCGCATTCTTAGCAAAGAACCACGCACAAAAGAACGTAAGTAGAAAGAGCAAGCTAAAGGTGTACTTACATACGTTGATAATTAGTTATTATTTTTACTTGGCAACAACGAAGAGTTCAAGCAATATTATTATTTTTACGAAAACACTTCGTTTATTTATTTAAAAACTTATACCAAATATTTTATGATTCTCCAGAAGAAACCATACAATTATTTTCAATCATCTGCATTCACTATATCAATTAATATATATAATATATAATAATATAATCTTAAAAGCAACAAAATAAAAGTAGCTAATACCGAAAATAGATAAAATGTAATATATAATATTAGTATTATTAATTATATATTAATAATAATATATAAAATATATATAAATATAAATATATAATATAAATAAATAATTTAAATAATAATTAATAAAGAAAAAAGAATTTATAAGAAGTATTAATATAATATATATAAATAAATGTAATAGAATGTAAATAATATATAAAAATATATAAATATTATAATTATAATTATATATATATTTTGTCAAATATTACCTGATTCATTATACGCTTTTTTTATATGAGAAAATTCATTTGGATTTTTTTTAATGATATATGTTAAAGGAATATTGTTTTCATACAAATTGGACAGGGTCTGAATGTAACTAATATTCTTACAGCTCCTTGAATAGGACACTTCCTCTTTCACCACACATAAGGTGCAAAGGGTTCTAAAATAACAAAGACAATTCGAATTTTTTCAAAACTCCATGCCCTTATCTAATTTCCAAATAACTATATTTCAATAATTAGCGTAGCTGAAGCTACTAGAAATAAGGTATTACCAAACCTCCTGCTATAAAACAATTTACAATTGTTTAATTAAATAAATAAAAGTATTTATTTAAATATATTATTCCGAATATAAATAAATATTTTTATCTACTTAATAACTTAACGTAATATAATTTTAATTTATTAACTAGATCCAAATTTTTAATTTACATATGTACTATAATATATAATAATATAAGTATATATAATAATAATTATATAACATATATACTATATAATAATTATATATAATAGATATATAATAATATAAATAAAAACTAATAATATAATAATATAATGAATAAATATATATATATATTAAAAGGCATATCTGCATCCTCTCTGAAATGTGAACACGCCTTTCCTCTCTCGAAAGGTTTTTTATATTTTTTCGTTTTAAATGTTTACGCACAGGATATGTACATATAGGAGTTAATTACATTATATACAAATATAAATCTATGTAAATCAAAATACAATTTATAACATTTACCAATAATTTATATAAATGATATTTGATATGGAATATAATTTTCTCTTATTTCAATTACTAAACCGATTTCGAACAAAACGTGGAAATCATTAATTATTTAGTCTCGTTATATGAAATAAAAAACAATGTAAAGTATTAGCACTGGGTGATTGCGCATGAAAAAAACAAAATCTAAAATTACAAAAAACTGATGGTTTGAATACAGCTGACGTAAATACAGCACATAACAGAACAATATAGCTTAGAGTTCTTAATTAGTAAATAAATAACTTAGGTAGGCTTGCCTGTGCTAAAAGCCTCAAGTACAATTTATTATTAATATTATACTAAACTTTGCATTTAACACAAAATTAAGATAAGAATAACATTAAATAATCTATATAACATAATTAAAATATATAATATAATATATATAAAACTATATATATTAATATAATAAATATACTTAATAAATATATACTAATATAATATAATAAATAATATTAATATAATAAATTATATAATATATAAAAAATATATAAAAAAATATATATATATAAAATAAATATATATATTGATGTAAATGTATTTATAGTGTTCTATGAGTATTAGTTGAGTGCCAATGAGTGCCAAGTGAGGCCAATGAGAATATAAGTGTCAATGAAGTGCCACACAAGTTGACTATGTCATGATACCCACAGACAGTATTTTACTGTTGGTGAGAGTAGTTATTAGCTCCTTTTTGAGCATAGAAATTTCTATATATATGGGTGTCTACCCCTAGTTATAAGGTATAGAGGATATCGAATTGAGTGATATTATATACAAAGTTGCTGAGATGCTTCCTAGTAATGAGTTAGCTTTTTACTTAGCATGAACAGAATTTACACACAACACACACACCCAGTATGCACACCCAACACAGCATTAATAGTCACTATTACACTCAGCCATAGACATATTACGACTAACCTATAGAACACTTGCACACTATACACACACACACACAACACACAACACACAACACGCACACACACCACATACCACACACACACTAACACACTATGTCACTTATTACAGCCAATACACTATGACACTAAATATACATCCATAGACACATATACACTATGCACTTATACACCCAGCCATAGTACACTTAACTTACACTCACACCACAGTCACATTACACTATACAACTCAAACCCATGCACGTGAATATTTTGATGTAGTCTAAACTTTGATGTCTACTAATAATGAATGGTTTAATCTATATTGATGGACTCAAGATTATTATATCGATGATTCAGCTTCGAAACGGCTCATCAGCCTTCTACGATTACTGCTTATAACATCATATTAATATAACTTATTTTTTTTTATATTTATATATCTTATACTTTTTAATTTATAAAATTTTTTTAAAAATTGTAATTTGTAAGAAAGAAAAAATATCACGGTGTATATATATATAATCAATTTATATTTTTTACATAACAATAGTAAAGGGATATTTATTAAAAAACATACATTTACATACCATTAAAAAGCAGTAATAAATGCAGTAAATCAATAGATAAGGTAGATTACCTATAACACCGTAAAGGGATAGTAATGCATTTGTTACTGCTGTTAACTGCTTTAACTCATCATAGCTTATACTGACTTTAACTTTCTAGCTTTCTAGCTTTAACTTTTCTGCTTTACTGATTTTAAACTATTCACTTAAGTCCTTCCGTAATTTCAATATTAACATTCATCTGTCGCCCTTGTATTTAACTATTCTATGCATTTACTGTTTTAAACTTAAATATGTTTTACTGCTATTATAACTCATAATTTATTAACTTATTACGTACCTGTAAGAGTAATCAGTAACTCAAAATAGAGGTGTTGAAACCCCCAAAAGGGAACATTAGTTAGCTTTTGATTATATAGCTTTACTGTTATAACTCATGTTTAACTGCTTAAACTATATGTTTTACTGTTTAACATAATATATATTTATTAAACAATTAACGGCTTTCATGGACAAATACCAAAAACTCCATGGAAATCTACCTGCATCAATGGCACTAGTACGCTTTTGTTTTACTGCTTATACTGTTTATAAACTCATGTTTTACTGCTATTACACTATAATGTTTTTACTAGCACTTTTACTCATAAAATATGTTAGATTAAACATTACGTACCTTAAAAGCTAAAGTAAATTCAATAATCAATAATTCCTTTTTACGTGTTTGGAAGTGGGACTGAGCTATGGGGGTTTTATACTTACTGGCTTTACTGTATATTATGCTCATCGGTTTACTGCTTATAAAACTAATATGTTTTTCTGCTTTAACTCATAATACTTATTTCCTATATATATTTAAAGCAAGAAATCAGTAAATCAATAGAGGTGATTACCTTAGCATCAAAGGGAATGTTGCTTATTGTTTTACTTGCTTTACTCGCTTTAACATTCATGTTTATACTGCTTTACTCACTATGGTTTTTATGGCTAAGTTTATTTATAATACGTTTTTAACCTTAATATGATTTACTATAGAGTTCAAAATATATATAATAAACTATGATAATATAATAATATAAAAAAAAAAAAACTTACATATGGTATTTAAGTATATAATAAATAATTATATAATATATAATAAATAATAATAAATATATTAACATCTAATATACATTTCTTGTTTTCCAAAGAGCTATTTAACGATAGATTTGACACGAATGTAGAAAGAAAACTGACAAATATGGCTCAAAATAAGCTGAAAGAAGACATGGAAACTCGACTTTCAGTGGAGATGTCGAACCTGTATCCGAATCCGTACTCATAAAGTAGTCGAAGAGGTTGAAATTACGTGGAAGCTTGTGAGGATGCTATGAAAATGCAGTCAGATGCATTGTGATGGACCGAAGGACAGTGCTGTCAAACATGCAAAGGGTAAGTGATGCTTAAATTCAAATGTATTATTTATAATTAATTATTATATAAATAAATATATAATAAATTATTATACTAGTATTTATAATAGATATATTAAAATTCTAATAAAAAAAATAATTATTAATTATAAAATATCAAAACAAAATACCGTAATATTAATAATAACAAAGTAATATATATTATTATATTGAATAAATATAAATATAAAAGTATTTAATATATATATATCATCTATATATTTTACAGCAGACGAGGCAAGCTTAGGGTGACCGAGAACGAAATACCCAATATCTAAAAAGGTCAGTGACATACACGTGTGGCGATGCTTCACTTGACTATACTACGGTATTAGTGATGAGAAGAGAATGTAGTGCGAACTCTAATGAAAGAGGAAGAAGAAAAGAGAGACTTAAGTTATTGTCTCCCTACCGTCTTTACGTAAAAATAAACATTAGGCATGATCGAACGTAAGTTTTCTTTTATATTATTTCTTAAGCAGTTATGCTTAATAATTTCATAGACGCGTCAATATTAATAAGGGATAAAAATCTGGTCATAAATATACAATATAATATAAAAAATAAATATAAAACATAATATAAAATAATACATAAACATTATAATATTATATAACAATACAATATATATAGTATAAATAAATATCAATATATATATATACTTAATTATAATAATCTTATAATGGCTATTTTCTTACAGTGTGCTAATGATGAAACAGCCAATGCTCAATGTGTGTCAACAAAGTCGGAGGTGGCCGGGATACAATTAGGCCTGTTAAAAGAAGACTGTTGGCTGAGCTTGAACGTCGCAAACGTCTCCAATCAGACTTAAACACCGAGGCACCCCAGAATCTCCAAATACACATGAAGAGCCCCCACCCTTATCTGAAACGAATATCCCAACTTCGGAATTAACGGTAAGTTACAATCTAATTATTCTATATATTACTTTGCAAAAATTAATCTGGAGAATAACGTTGCAAATCGAAATGACGGTCATCAAAATGTTCATGAATTTAAATGAATTGTTTATTCTCTCTCTTGGCAAAGTCAAAACACAGAGAAAGGGAATCCAGGACGGATCGCTGAGTGACGAGGGCCTTGTTGCGAGGCCGTTCCGCTTTAGACAAGGTATTTCAATGATGGTGAGGAAGGAGGTGCATGAAACCCGCGCCTGAACTTTCTCGCCAGATGTTGTTAAGGGCTAACACAGATGAAGGTTCTACGCGCTACACTCAAGGGCATTATCGATCACCATCAGGTACACGAGTACGTATGCGCCCACCGCACGGAATATTATAATGAGACTCGAGACACTCAAGATTGTGTGTAGTAGCTGTCATCACAGATGATGAAGCTAGAACAGGTACGAGGAACAGTGGTATATCGGGACTAGACCCATCCAGTGACAGGATTCCATTCTCTTCGCGCTCTCGCGCATTGAAGGGGGCAATATCCAACGAAAAAAAAGAATATACTTGAATTCCGATATGCAAGATATCATCAGACGATATCTGGTAACTCAAAATTTATAAGGGACAGTTATTCTAGATACTATTTTCGTCTTGACAGACCAAACGCCAATGCTAGGACGATTTCATTGTAGAATGTTCAAGAATAATGTCAACATCCGAGAGAAGAGTAATGGTACACAATTGAACACCTATCGTCTGTGACTTTATACAACCCCAACGTACAAAAAAGTACCAACAACTGGTATAAAAAAACGAAGAAGATAGGGAAAAAAATAAACAACAAAGATAATGTAGATGATGCAGGATTAACGACGTATACTGACAAATATGCTATTAAATGCTCCACACTCATAAAATGATTACGCAATTAAAAAATAGGACAAACGAAATAGCACCTAAAAATAAAAGGTTTTACGACACTAAATTGAATCACATGAAATAACTTAAAATATTAGCGATCGATGACGGAGATATTTATTATGAAAGTACACTAAAGGCTGAATGAATTTATACAGTAATGATGGATACATTAGGTTGCCGTATAATTTTGTTATACTAAGTATAAATAGATAAAACTCAAGTAGTGTTTCAACCACCGAACGAACAGCTCAAGGGGATTAACCACCTCTCTTTGTAATAGCCAACGCTCTAAGAATCTGCGGGAAACCCCCACATTCTTGATTCTCCCCATCTTTCTCTGGAGAGTTCCATCAAGAAGAATTAACGCTATTCACGCCAGCTGTCCCCTTAAGTTGCACCCTAAGACTGGAATCCAACCTCCTGAACTGATTTTGTCATCCAGTGTCCTATGGTTTCAACAGACCATTTTAATTAATCATACAAACGAAAAATAGATACTTGAATAACAGGTGCGCGACATGCATATAACTTTATTAAAATGATAAGGATGCCGAGCGATCACATCTACACTTTTGCACTGTGATGATATTGCAATATTGAGGATTCTATAATGAGGATTGCACATTAGAAATTGACATTAAAGACCTCACCTTGCAGATACTTATAAACTAAGTAATGACCTTTGTGCCAAGATAATGAGATTAGTAGACTAATAATAAAGGTGAACACCAGCACGATGCAGCACAATTAAATGTATGGACTGTCGGCGACGCGACTAGTACGGAAGAGGGCGATAATCATCAACGTGTTTTAATTGAAAGAAATATCAAGTTACCAACAGATTAAAAGCTTTCGCCAGCGTAAGCCACCTGTTACAATCTTTATTTTCAGCACGTACCAATGAATATTCATAATTAGATCGTGAAGAGAAGAGTAAGGGGATCAGGACGTAAAACGAGTATTATGTATTACCGTTAGATATATATCTAGTGTAGTATGTTAGGTATACAATAATACGGGAAAGAAAGAGATAGGAACTTTAAGAATAACAATTCCATACTACAAATGATTTGAGACTTAGCAGGATACGGCTCGACTGAAATATTCAAAACTAGAAATCTGGAACACACAACCAACTAAAACAATAACAAAGAGCAAAAAGCAAGAGTAAAATAGAAGAAGACTTGCCCCAGTTTCGCCTATTTATCTCATTATCATCTCGATGTGCATGAAAAAAAACAAAGAGTCAAAATACTAGGCTCTCGCAGTCATAAAATAAGGCCGGCTCGTTCGACAACTCAGTTTAGATCTACAGCAAACTGCCATATAGCCGAATCCTTACACCGGTCAATTCCAAAAAATCCTCCAAAACATCGTATTGATAGTCGGCGAAGAAGATACATTTAAAGGGGGTCCAATTAGGTAAAAATATTAAACTAAACAGTCGTGGTAAAGCCTCAATTATTGAACAGCTAACACACGAACAATCCCGGTTTAAGGACCCACGTTAACTGTATTACAGATGCCCTGTGCGCTGAAAAAACTTCCACAAAGTGAACAAACGATGAATGGCCCCAAAAAAATATTTCGTGCAGGTTTCTATTTCATCTACCGATCTCTATATTACCCTCAGAGGAATATAAATTGACAAGGGAAAAATCTCACCGACAAGAGAGCTATAAATAAAGACCCATCCATAGCCAAAATGGATACGACAGTAGTCGAAACAGGCAGATTAACTTGAAATCGTTAGCCCAAAAAAAAAAACAAACAAAACAACCAAACTTGATAAACAAACATTAATTTTTCCGATAAACAGAACTACACTCATACACAAATGAAAAAAACGATGAAACAAAATGACCCTACTTAATAAACTCCCAATCAGAGTTGGAATCCAATTCGAGAAAAATTCGGGTATAGGATATTATTCCTCAAAAAGGAGTCAATAAAAAAAGGGTAGAACATGAAAAGAAATTTTTTAATGTAAAGGCAGTCTTTTTATAGAGCTACAGCCTAAATCTATCAGTAAAATAGGGTAATAATAACAACATTGTAAACACTTCCTCAATAGCCTCGCAAACATTAATAACATGGACCCGCCTTAATAGGCCACGTGACATCGTACTAGAATTTCACACTACTCGAAAACTATGAAAATGAGTCGTTGGAATAGAAAATACGTTCTGAAAGAGTATAAGAGAGTCACAGGCGAATCGACATGAAAGAAATGCGCGTTGGCACAATGAGCCGAACAGATAAATTATAAAAAATAAAAACGTTTTATCTAAAAAAAAGTGACAAACGTAACAGGTCATGAAAATATATCCAAGACCGAAGGGACATATCGATTTGACCCTTTATATGACCTATTAATGAGTTGCTTATCGTCCGCCAAAATCACGTATAAACTAGAAAACAAAATTGACGTATAACGAAAACATGAATAACAAGACACACCCCTTCCATCACATGGAAAATAACACAAATAGCCAAGAAAGCTATAGTCTATATAGACTCATTCTCAACCGAGCTGTGTATCTTCAATAGTCAATCAACGGAATTAACGCGCAAAATGAATTAGGGAATAAGTTTCCTCCGAGCAAAACAAGTTTGAATAAAGAGAGACTACCGATATACAAACATCGAAAAAGCTAGGAAGACAAGGATACACAAAACACAAGGGTGATAAGAAATAAATAATAGATACTTAAAATGCGAATTGGCGAAAATGAAAAAAGAGTGTGTGGAGAAAAGGGGGGGGGGGGGAAGGGGGGGGGAAAAAAGGGGGGGGATGAGTACGCTGATTTGTAAAAACAACAAACGACGAAACACGAAACTCAGAGACGCTAGGTAGAATAATGTACCAATCAAATATTGGTTAAATGTACTTGCCATAAAATGCCGAAAAACTAAGAGGGAGGGGAAGCCTATGTTAACGGCGGCATAACGTCAAGAACCTTCGTCTAATATACACTCAAAAACCCGACAGAAGGACAGTTCAACACTTGAGTATCTAGATTTCACCTCTCTGTATCCTTTTAGTCAAGCAGAAAAAAAAAACCATTCTCAGCAGGATTACGCCACGAAAATCGTTAAGTAGAATGCATCTTACCTACCATTTATGAACATAAGTTAAAAAAACTCGTACATAAGAAACATGAAGTCCACAGCTTAATTTCGGGTTCAGATCTATAGTTATATACTCACGCTCTCTCCCTACCTCATCAAGGAAACACTCTATAGATAACTAGAGCATATATAGCACTCTCATGTAACCATATGATTAATACAACCTCTTGTGTGTAAAAACTTGCAGCGGACAGATACACCTGTCGTATTATATAAGCACACGCCTAGATTCGGTACCAAAGACAACGAAACCAAACAGTAATGCTTAAAGGATAGTTATGGAATTCACTCGTTAAGTTCCTGAAGACATCAGAAATTAGCTGCAGAGAAGTATGAAGCATTAAACAAGATCCAATGAAATATGGAAATATATTAACCTTCAAATCGGATACATATTCGGCAAATACAGACTGTTAAACATTCTTGAAAATAGGTAGAAAAGAACTGAGGCTTCAGGAAGAGTTGCCAGATGGAATAAACCGATAAAGAAGCTGATTGAAGGAATTCCATTCAAATACTTGCAAGATTTCAAGAACATTAGAAGAGCGTAACACATTGATCAACCAAATTATTGAAAGTAAATCCTGAGATGCATGATTACTATAAGCATAAACTAACTCCATCAATTCATTATGGGGAAAACTAAGACTCTCAACGTAATTCCAAAAAGAAATGAGGATATCGTCATGCACCGAAGCTATGCACAGTCTGCGGAAATTAAATACAGGAAAAGAAGAAGCTGATCCATTAAGAAATAGAAATATATATATATAGGGATAAAAAAAAATAAAATGAAAATAAACAAAAATATTAGTTGAAAGTTACACATAATCTGGCATATGTACCTAATATAAAACGGCAAAATGCACACGAATAGTGCTGATTGCATCCTTTTACCAGCAATAAATGTACTAGGAGGATTAGAATTATAATAAATACTCCATCGATTACTCTAGTAAGGTTAAAAGCGTATACATTACTGTGTATGAACCAACAGTTGTGATATTTACACAGCCAAGTAAAGGTGTTCAATTATTTCCTATGATACTGGACATTCTTAGGAAACCGCAGGAATGAAATATTAAGGCCTGGAAGATATAGCATGATCAGTTTTGTAATGTGGCACTGCCTTCTAGTAATCCTTTACGCCAGTAAACAAATCGCGCACCATCGCCATGACCACGGCTTATGTGCTCCACCCTGCATGATCGGCGATCAGCGCCTCCTCACCCTCCCCTTCTCACCACGCACACCTCGCACACCCATAGCTTACTTCTCCCAGCCGCTGCGCGAAAAGATCAAAATTACTCATACAGATAGATTAAGATTGTGCGGCAAACACTAACGCTCAGTCGCTCGCGTGCTCATCGCTCTTATCAACTTGCTGAACGAGGACAATCACTTCTACATATGATCACGCGAAGCTCAACTTATATATTTATAAGATTGTTCTAATGTGTGTTAACCCGCAATATCAGTATGAAGTGATAAGAAGATGACTTCGCCAAAACCAAAATATACTCCCAGATTTGTGAGTTCAGACCACACCGACATGTCCACAAAATATACTAGAAAACTCCGCGTCCCCGGTAATACCGCCTCGCTCTTCACGTTCGTTTCCCTCCATGGAGCTCTGCATGAAATGCGGGCGCAAATCAAACTCAAGAGAACAATCTGTAATTTTAAGGTCACCAAAAGTATGATTAAAAGAGAATTATACAGATCCATACATTAAATCAACGACATCATATAGTTTTAACGATACAGTATGCCCGCAAGCTTGCTAGCAACAGAGAGATATGCGAAAAGGAACGTTAATTCCATTGTGTTAAATTTCAATGTTAATTTTGATATAATATGTATAATTTAATTTTCAATGTCATATTTATTTCCGAATATGTATATATATTATTGACTAAAATAAAAATATTTATTTTGTAATTACTCATATTCAATTACACATTTTATATATGTTCATCGGAAGTTTCCTTATTTTAATCTAATATTTATTATATCTGTGTTTACAAATGTTTTTATATTGCTATATAAATCTAGCTGCACATATGATATGATATATTTATTTTTGAATTAACAGTATGATATTAAGGACCGTATATGACTGTAAGTTCATTGTCGGTATGATGTCGTGCACAATGTGGTGTGGGTGTGTAGTGTGTGTGTGTGGTGTGTGTGTGTGTGTGCGTAGATGTGTGTGTGTAGTGTGTGATGTGTAAGTGTAAGTGTGTAAGTGTATAATGAGAATTGTAAGTAGATATGTGTTGATAAGTAGTCTGATAGGGTGAGGTGTAAAGTGTCTTTATGGAGAAGTCGTAAAGTATGTCTAGAGGGTTAGTGTAATTGTTAAAGTTAGCATATGAGTTGTGTATGTGTGTAGTGTGAAAATATGACAGATGTGTGGATGTGTGGGTGAATGAAAAAAATGTGTGATGTGTGAAAAAAATGATTGTCGTGTGTGTGGTATGTGTGAGATGAAAAAAAGAATACCAAACAGATGTGTGTGTTAAATAAATAAGACATGCCAGTAAAATGGACATAGAATAAAATCAGACTAGTTATAATAACAACTAGTGCTCAGCGATAACTGGACTGACCCCAAAGCAAAGTAAGAACATATTGAGTTGAACGCTCAGCTACATCTGCTAACTTGCGAATTGAGTAAAAACACTCCTTACGCCATCTATTATAATTAAAGAGACAGTTAAATCATAAAAGTAACACAAACTCACTATATAGAACTTTGGAGAGAGATAATAGCATAACCCTCTATCTCAGAATATTATCCTGATTTATCTGCTTTTGAGTCTCCCAGCAGTCGAAATGATAATAACATTAATATGAGGTTAAGCTAGTAAAAATAAATTCGACGTTAAATATACAAGTAACAGACGAATAGAGATAATAACAAAGTGAATAAAACAAAACAGACGCTTAAATAGACAAGCCTAAAACAGGCCCAGAAAGTATTAAAACGACCAAAGAGATATAAAGCAGCACCAGTTCTAAAGCAGATCGAAAACGCACCGAAAGTACTAACACGATCATGTAAAAGCAACTCAAACATCAAAATGCAACTACTCTCTCTCATAGGTCCGCTCATAGTAACAGCTATTCTCATACATATTAACTCTCTACTAGTAATTTACTTAGCTTTATCAAGGTATTTGTAACAGTCTCTAATATTTTAATATACAAATAAACTAATGCATATACATATACTAAGTAAAATATCACTGAAAATACAAATAATCATTAAGTAACTATAATAAATAAAAATCTAATCAAGAATCTTTACATTCTTCCCTTTATTACCTTAAAATACAATGTTATTACATAATACCTATAAAAAATTCAAATACCTATAACATCAGATCAAAAAGAACAATTAATGTACATACAATGTAAATCATAGTGTACTAATGAAATATCAAAATTATAACATGTAATTCAATAATAGATTGCAACAAATTGCCCAACGACTACTCAGCTTTGTAGAATTTTAAGGAGTCAAACTCTGACAAGAGAATCCGCTTGTTAAAAGTTATTAAAATTAATGTTGTGCATCCACACTTACAATAAGAGAAAATTACTTTTCAGCAACATCATCTATGAATTTAATAATTTATCTTACTTTCGTTGATTTTACAAGTTAATATAATTAATTATATCTAACTATGAGAAAGCCTACACCTTTAGCTAATTGCCTTTTCTAATTATTACGAGATCTATTTATGGTAGCGATAGGTCCTTATGTATCTATAAACGAATATATGTACGTATTCAGAGATTATACACGCGAGAAACTATGTTTACAATAGAATCGCGAACGATGGCGAAGACTCGATGTGAATTTTGCACTTGATATTCATCCCGAGTGAACGCTGCACATCAGTCCACATTCCTGAATTGACAACTACCCCCCAAAACTAACTCAGATTACAGCAATATAAAGAACAAAAATGAGCGTGTACGCATAAGTCAACAAGGTTGTTGCCTTTTTAAAAAAAAAAAAAATAAAATAGAAAAAAAAAAAAAAAAAATAAATAAAAAATATATAATATAAGCGCAGATGAGTAGAACGAGATTTTCTTCCTTTGTATCCAAGCTTGCTTAAAATTTGCTTAGGTTGTGGTCACTACATCAAATAAATATCGATCAAAATAAGTAACAACAGTAATAATTATACCCAAATTCAAGCGTCACTTCAAGCACAAGTAACAAATGGGAACAGGTAAAATATTGGGCCAAAAAAAAAGTGATATCTAATAGTGATTCTCTTATAATAATCAGTTGGTCAAAATACACTCTCACACCGCGGATCGCTTCAATAAAGTCTGTCAAATATAGGGGAGCGGAGCACTAACGTTATGTCTGTTAATCTCAAAATGACCCTATTTAACACTTACTCTCATCAAGGCATATAGGTGTGGGTGGTATATACATTTAGAGGATTCTATAATACTCTCTGATATTTTATTAGCACAGCTTTCATCGATGTATATGCAATCTAAGAGGAATATGATTATCTTGCAAACACAATACTTTCTTGAATCCGATATCTAGTCCTCTCTCTCACGGGTGTGATCAACAAGAGTCAATGTATTAAAGAAAGTGAAGTACGGTGTGCACTATCCAACCGTTTAATCCAGTCGTCTATTATATCCTTTATACACATAGTCACACACAAGGCTGATAGATTCACCCTTTGTGTTATAAATCCGAAAAGCATAAAAGGGAAGAATCAGTCATCGGCAGTTTCGAATAAACGTAAATATTTATGTTCGCAAAGTCGCCATACCACCTTTCTAATTACATGTAAAAGAGTAAACTAAAAAAAGTATAATGGTCCATATTTCTCCTTCAAATAATTGGAAAGACCACCAATAAATTATGCTGCGCGTGATTCACACTCTCAGAAATGTATAACAAATACTATCGAATCCTCTCGCGCAAAAATATATGCACTATCGGGAGCGTCTAAAAACACTCTCATGCGAATAGGCGAGCAACACATACTGCATCAATCTCTTGCCTCAAGATTCTATATACTTGGATTTATCTAATGGTGACGCAATTGCTCTTGACCATAAAGATGAGGAAAACTCAAGATTTATAGATACACTTTGGACTCTCTAGATTCTTGGATAAATTGTGGCCCTCCTCTCGCTCAGATATATATTTTATATTTATCTTCATCCAAAAAGCAAACTAACAAGATTACCTTTTGTTTAGATTATCAACAAATATTAATGGTTAATGCTTCTCACTATGGTACATATATCCAAACTCAATAACAGAGCAAGATTACATCTGACAAATTAAATGTCGAGTAGAATCGTATAAAACAAATTATTTTAAATATCTCGTGTGTTCTGACTGAGAAATGTCCGTCAGAGAATCTAATTTTTCTTTCTGTGTGAAATTTCTAAAGTGCCTGAACCAATGATTGAACCAATTAAAAATACAAGATCGAACATTTTGTTCTCTCTCTCGCTCTGTCGGGAGTTACAGACTTTTTTGTCTCATTTAAAGCTCTATCATCCTGTCGGACAGTCGGTTCTCTAGTCGGAAGATTAAGGAAAAGATGGTACAGTCGGCAGTCTCCCGAATAATTATTTGCCCTCACTGTGGCCATGTCTCAGAAAGTTATGAGCAGTGTGCTCTCGGAAAAATACCTCTCTGTGTTAGAGATTATTCTATAAACGATCATATGTCCGGCAAAAATAAAATCGCACTAGTCGAGCATGATTACCATGAAAATATTCTAATACTTTTACATTTACCTCACCACTCTGCTTATCACGCCTTGTATTAAAATTCATTTACAATTTAATACTACAAACTCTAATTTATATCTATATAAATCAATTAACTCTAAAACTCTTGATCATACCATAAATAATATCACGACAACATAATAGTTAGAAAGAATTATTCGGCAAAGCTAGGGTTCCCAAAGTGCGCACATTGAGATATAATACTTCTACTTTTATTATTAAATATTGTTAAAAATGGATATTGCATTTCCGTTAGATTGTTCCTCACTTTCTACATTCTCAATATAATTTCTTTACTAATAGCCATAATAACTTAAGTTAAGAAAATGTGATACCATTCTATCAGGAAACCAACGGCACTATGTGGGCGCTGTGATGGCCTAGAGGAGGAGGGCGATTAAAGAAGAGACCTAAGGAAGTAGTTTCACCGTTTGAAGTATAATTTTAGTAATTTTAGTTCATATTTTCTTTTTTTACATTATATATTAAATAGATATATATTGTAATATATATATTATAAATTAATAAAAAAAAACATTAAACCAAAAAATGCCAAGATACTGTTATAATTATTATATATACTAATTATGTCAATAAAAAATAACATAAATATTATATGATATACCAATCTTTTTGGATAATAAAAAAATACATTAATAATAGTATATAATTCATATGTACCCATATATATGTAATGTTATGATATATATTATAATAATATAATTAAATATAAATAAATATTAAATATATAATTATATAAATATATACTTAGTATCATATATATTAATATTAATAACTTAATAACTATAATACTCTCGTATATATATAATCTATTATTAGTTGGATATTTTAAGTTTATGAGTAAAAGTAAAAAAAATTGGGGCGCGCCGCTGATAAAAATACACTTGAATTTTCAATAGTGGGCGCTAGCGGACATAGTTTGAAGAGTCAATGCTATAAGTTTACTAATAATGAAACTTAATCAAATAGATAAAAAAATCATTTAAAAAATTGATAATAATTTCATATTACTTGACGTCATAATGATCTCGTAAATGTAATTCAATAATATTTGGATAAAATTTATTAAAAACTGCTTAGTTAATCCACATGATTAAATCTTCAGCAGTAAATATGTATATTGATCATGGACCAAAACTGTAAACTATTATATTATAGCCCGTAAACTGTAACAGAGAAAGTTAACGCGTTATACAATGTAACTCACAGTATATAACGCTTCTCTAAAAATAGAATTATTAATTAATGTATAGACATATATATAGATACCTAATTGGAGAACGATTTTTAACATTTTTCTCTCAAGTGGAAACGTGGGACGCGGCACCTTCCTGAGAGGAAAAATTTATAATGATTAACACTATTAACCCATTAACTTAGTTTTGTATTAATATATACATAATAGATATACATATATATATAACTACTATAATATATTAATTAATATATATATATATATATATAATATATACATAATAAAAAATAATATAAATAAATAATAAATTTAAATTAAATATAAATAATATATAATATATTTAGTATAATATATTATGTATAGATATATAAAATATATATAATATAATATATTATATAATATATTATAATATTCATTAATATATATATACTATATATGACAAAATATTAACTTCTAAAAATGCTTCATACACGAGATTAACTGGGCAAGTACGGTGCAATATATAAATAAGATTTTTTTCGCTACAAGGTATTTAAGTCCATCACTATGATACTTAAATTTAAGGTGAATGAATAATGAGTACATAGAAGTAGTGTTAAAAGTAAATGAAGTGTTAGTATAAGACGGTTAGGTTATATATTGGTAATAAATAGGTTACTGTATATTGTAACGTATTAAGGTGTTAGGTTTAAATCAGTGTTTCATAGTGATAGAGTTGCCGTATTCGATATTTTATAGAAGCACGTATAAACGGTTGTTATCTATAAATTCCTTGAGTATATAACTATTCATTTTGTTAATTATTAAATATTAATAATATTTAATTAAATTTTTAAGACATTATAATTAATGTAATATTTAATATTAAATTTATCTTACATTGCAATAATCATTAGACATGACGCAAAAAAAAAACCTTCAATCATGATCCCATTTCAATCATTTACGGATAGAGCTATATGGACCCTACTCTATCTCTTTCAAAATTTCATAATGCTCTTCGAAACTCATTCATTTACTAATAATATTTTATTTATTCCAATGGAACGCTCGCAACACAGTTAAGTACTCGAAACCAAAATCACGAAAAAAAAATTTAAATTACTTTGATAATCTTACTACTTCCCTTTAAAATTTGAATATATAATTTATTATAAACTTTCAGATTAAGATTAAAGAAATTTAAGAGCTGATGCCGGAGGAAGTTGTTGATGCTGTTATAGTAAACTTTTCAATTAATATAATATATATATATATAAAAATAATATAATATATATATATATATATAAATATATTAATATATATACTATATTATAATATTAATATTAATTATATAATATATTATATTATAATAATATATATATATATATTATTATATATAATATAATATATTATATATATATTATTATTATTATTATATTAATATAGCCAAAAAGTAATCTATAAGTATGGATAATTAATAAAAGAAAGCATGAGAGAATATGTAGGTTAAGAGTAGGTTATTTTTTAGAATTTTACTTAAATTATTCCCATTTATTAAAAATAAGAAAGATTGTAATTATTAGTTTATATTGTAATGGGAAAGTTTAAAGTGTATATTACAGTTTTCGGAAGAGATTGAATTTATACATCTATATGTATATAACTTTACTCGCGCGCAGCGCGAGGTAAGTTGTCTTACATACTCGTCACGCCGCGCGCAATTGGAGTAATTTAGCTGACTGCTCTGCCGTGCTAATGTACTCGTCATTGCTATGTCACCCATCGTCCCTTCGGCTATCTGCCTCTTCAGTTCTTACTTCTTCTCCCTCACACATTCCCACGCTACATACTAATTCTACTGCGACAACAAAATATCTTCTCACACTACAATGTAGAATTTTGAAAATTGACCACACACAAATTTATGCATATATCAAATTTAATAATATCGCTACAATGAATCCTTTACTAGCACCACATATCACCTTTAAATCACACTCCTATTCCACAATTTCGCTTATTATAAAAATAAACAAAAATAATCTTCTACTTCTCATCAAGATTTTCAAAGGAACATTCAATGTATAAAAAATATACACTATTCACTTATCGATTTACACTCCCATTAAGACTAACAATCATATATTAACCATCATCAGTAATACTAATAAATATAATAAAAATAAAAATAATAAAATAATATAATAAGTATATATCTAAGTAAAATGACTTCAAACTTTAACTATATATAACATAAAAATAACTAATAAAACTATATATTATTTCAGACAATTTTCTATATAACACATACATATCAAAATAAATATATCAAAATTAAATTCAAGTGAGAACTACTATAAATATATAATCGATTACTAATTGTGTACGTAATAACGTTTACACTACTATAAAACAATACCCCCCGTAATACCCAACTCATCCCTATAACCATATAATCCTATATACCTCCCCTACTACCTCCATATAACTACTAAAAAACTACCCCCCGCTATTCCACTAATCCTACACTCACACCTCACAAAATATAAATATAGCTTAACCATCTGAAGATTAACCATAACATCACGCGACGACGCCGAACTTGATACACTATAAATATAGTAAATAAATAATGGAGAAAAAACAAAAATAGAATAGTTCTATAAAATCCCGATTCTATCACATCATAATTTGTCTTATCATATACTTACGATATAGCCTAAATACCAGTATGATACGAAGCAATCATTTCTACATAATGATGCAAACAAACCACTGGATCGATCTATGCAGCGAAGACATTTTTTAAAATCTAAAATTCTCTTAATATCAACTAGTTACCAAATATCTAAAATACTTTCCCGTTGCCTGAAAGGTACAACCAAAGTACAATAACCTCTTTCCCCCTCTCTTTGAATCGTATCATGTATTGTGATAATGTCATGGCAATTCCCAATGAAAAATTAAATTGTATCTTATTATAATTAAAGTTCCATAAAGAGTCGCAGTTACATAAAGAAACAAAGAAATTTTTCATTGAAAATATTAAAGCTAATGAAAAAAATAAAGTATTTTTCAAAAATAAAGCTATATTATCCTCGAAGCAGTCCACTTTTACATCTGTATACAGTCAAGTTATTGAACCAATAGCCCACATATAAACAATAAATCTAATAAAGTAAAGCTTCTTGTAAAATAAGAAATAATAATTTGAATTAGAGGACATAAAAAAACTTAGACTAACTCAAAAAACAATCCAAGCTCTATAAAAGTAACTCATCATGGATTGCAGATTTGTCTCAAGCCATAACTACTTGAAAATGTTAGTGCGATACTGGAGAATAACATTAATATGCATTTAATAAATAGAACATGAGATTATCCCAGTTAGATCCTCAACAAATGTTACCTAACAATTCCTTTTGTGTGTAAATTTCTAGGCAAATTCAGAGGTCCCTGTCGACGTAGTAGGGATTATTTCTAAATATGAAAGGGGCAATTAAATAGTCACAAATTAGACCAAATGCCACATATTACCTTAATATATTTACCGGATATGATGATGTTTGTAAATGAAATTGTATGTTCTACTGCTCGTGTTGGGGATTTTTACGTTTAAACCTGATAACTCAAATAGACTGTTGCGTAAAAGTGATGTTATTAATGCGTACACGGGTAAATTTTCTTTTTAACGCTCAAAAGTTAAAAAATAAAATTAAATGAAGACAATATCACTACTCGTGATTAAAAGGATTATGAATATAAATCGGGCGTAATTAATCCATACGTTACATTCATACCGGTTGTAGGTGTTGCCATATCTATTAGACATTGTGTATGGGCTATATATAATACTTGTAAATGCCTATTGTCATCATGTGATAAGATGTGTTTTTAACTCTTCTATTTCTGTGGAAATGTATCTTAGTAATTAAGTGGCAATTGATCTGTGAGATGGATCGTTGGATTCTATCTATAATCTACTAATGAATCAGTGAGTGAATATCATTCATATTTGTCTAAATACCTATGGCGCAAGGAACACGATAACTGATTAGTTATAATTATGAAAGGTAAATATTAAAAAAAAAACAGGGTATACAGCCTGATATTTCTTGTTTGCTATAATCGACTCCGATACTTAACAACTATCATACTTTCAATATAAATAGTAACGTACATCGCAGTACTACCTGAAATCACGACTCAATTCAAGTGACATCAACTCATACTTGAAAATATTACTCTGGCTTCCGACTCCATCCCTTTTGAAAAAATTCCACTTCGACTCTGATCTCACCCTAGAAATTATTATAAATAATTATATATATAAATATATAATAATAAATATTATATATAATATATAATATAAAATAAATAATAATATAATATTAATAATAATAATTAATAAATATAATATAATATTATATAATAAATAAAATATATATAATAATTATTATATTATATAATTCATATAAATATAATATAATATATATATTAATTAATTAATAATAAAAATATATAATCATTATATAATATATTTAAAATAAATAATAATTAATAATATATAAAAGTTTGCAGTCAGGACAGCGTTCATAGGAGATAGGACAGTGTTGTGAGATGAAAGTAAGTAAGTGTATAAAGCATAGAGGAGTAGAAGTATAAAAATAAAAAAAGTATTGTTAATAATATGTTGTTCATCCTGTATATGGACAATTAGAGAGATAATGCGAGAGATTTGAGTTAGTATAGAGGGGAGGGATTAGTTGTTAAATGGATTATGAGAGCAGAATATTAGCTCTAGTTGTCACAAGAGACAGGGAGACGTAGTACAGGAATAGTACATAGCATACAATGACGACAGGTGAAACCAAACGCGTATAGATGACGAAGTCGAGGGAACATAGAAGACTGATTTTATGAGACAGACTGAAAGCTAGATGAAAGACTAAGCATACAGTGGAAGAGAGGAACCATAAAACACTATAAGAGTCAGGAGTTGACAGGGAACGAAAATATACAAGATGCGAGGATACATATTATACGATAATTACATAGTGCTCTATACGGT
Organism: Trachelipus rathkii; assembly: GCA_015478945.1. NCBI lineage: Eukaryota > Metazoa > Arthropoda > Malacostraca > Isopoda > Trachelipodidae > Trachelipus > Trachelipus rathkii. Next base: position 1,473 of record JABUQX010044161.1, on the reverse strand, counting down.
AAATAACACAGCCCTAAATGAACAGTATATATGGAGAATATGATGGAGTAGTTGAACAATTAGAGGAAGGAAATAATGAACTACTCTTAAGAGAAGTTATATTGTTTTATTCTAGTTTGTATATCCACTTTAGCTGGTATATAGGAATAAAAGACATATGTGGACGAGGTACAGGTATAAAAACACTATTATATTATAACCCGATTCTGGACCACAGCTAGTACTTTAGTTATGCGGTCCTCGAGTCGTGGACTCAATATACAACTATGAAATCGAGAGGAAGAAGTAGATAGTAGGACAGAGCTGGAGTGAGGGTTGAAAGTTGATAGTGGGATATTAAATTATAATAGTGACCAGAAGGAGAGGAGAAGCTAAAATACTTGAAAGATATAAGAGAAGGAGTTGGGGGTTAAGGTATCAGGGGGGTTGTAAAGTTTATTTTTAACACCAAATGAAGATCGGTATCATGGACTCCATCAGAAAGCGAACTCGGAATCATTGAAGAGATAAGATACCCAGCCATTCTTAATTCTAAATCACCATGCTCGCCTGCCAGGTAGAAAGAACGGCACGGCAGCCCATCACTCCCAAGACTACTGACAAGTGTCGAAAAAGATGAAGGATCGAGATCAGTTCTTCGCCGCAATACAAGTGGCGAAGAGGGGATGGTAACTACATGAGATCAAGATGATGAAGGAACAATAACGAATGTACGCAACGACACAGCGGGTTTCTGATGCGCCAGACCGCATTGCAAAACGACAAGGGCGATGACACACTACAACGGAGGACGCACTTGGTGCAGAATAGTCGCAGCAACATATAAAATATCCACCTCTCAATACACTACATAACCTCTCTAAACCTCACAATCATAAAGTCTAAACCCTCAATATACTCACCTTACACATATATAACATAAATCCCAAACATACTATCCTCATATAAAAATACCACTTATTCAACTATTTCTAACTATACTAACTTATACCCCATCTTATTACTACAAACGCACATTATATATCATCAGACTTCTACATCCCCTATATTAATATCATAATATGCCATATCTTTAGATTCAATACTCACCACTCTATCTATAATTACTCACAACACACATACCACTCATATCAATTCAATCATTACTATATATAATATATTATTCACTCAATACTCTATTCTAACTTAGACCAAACTCAACCATATCGAAATTAATTATCATAAACACTATAATACCTATATATCAATCTTCTACACACCAAAATACCTAAACTATATTAATATTACCCCAGTATATAACATATATTAACATCCTATATATACACCCCAAATGCCCATCTATAATCAACATAAAACTAAACCTACACCACCAACCACTGAACTAATATTACATATAACGTATATAATATAACATATAACCCCATAAAACTCACGATACGCATACTACTATAACACACCCTTATAAATACCAAC